>JABUQX010070910.1:52500-85250 GCA_015478945.1 Trachelipus rathkii
TATATATATATATATATATATATATATATATATAGTATATATATATACTTTGCTAAAATCCAAGTATATAACTACTCTCTATATACGGAACATATTTGTAAATACTATGCTGTGACTTTCTGAAGAAATGGAGTTAAAAAAATATTTCTAAGTTCAGAGAAAAGTTAAAGTTTAGTTTTTTAAGAAGAATTATTTAGTGGCAAGCTTCTGGCATAATTCCAGAAGCTTGCCACTAAACCTGTAAGCTTAACAAGCAGTTAAGCTTCTCAGCATATATACATTTTTTATTTCTTCCCACTCGAAAGTCTGGCCCAATATCTAATATGCCTATATATGGCCCAACCACTGTGAACTAGCGCGACCCATATTATGAGACATGCTTAGTATAACTGACTAGGATAAAGAGTTTTAAAAGACCAAAACTGTTTTATGTGGGAACATTAAGCAAATTTTAATGAATATTCAGTCGGTATGTTTAAAATAAACCCATTAGGGTGGCGAAGAAAACCTGTTTGGTGGAATAGAGAAATAAGAAAAATTAATGAAAAGCGTAGATGTTTAAAATATTCAAATTATAAATTTAAAGTAAGAATAGGACAATTGGTCAATTAAAATTGATGAAAATTTAGTGAGTTCAGATGAGGGGAGTTGGTCAACATTTTAAATGCTTATTTTGATTCAGTGTTTACAGAGGAAAGATTAGATAATAGTTTTGAGACTAATAGTTCTTGTATGCATGTAACAAATAGACTCACAGAATTTGAATTTGACGTAAAAGATTTTAAACTTTTATTAGACCATATTGATCCAGGTAAAGCTGCAGTGCCTGATGGGATATATGGTAGAATTCTGAAAGAGGGTAGTATCAGCATTGCAAAGGCACTGTATTTGATTTTTAAGCGATCTATAACATTTGGTGAGGTACCAGATGACTAGAAATCAGCATATGTTGTGCCTATTTATAAGAAAGGTAGTAAGGAAGATTTGTGAAATTATAGGCCAGTTAGCTTAACATCTCTGGTTGTAAAGGTTCTGGAAAAGTTACTAAAAGGTCATATAGAGAAATATTTAGAAGATAACAAGGTATTGTATGACTCCCAGCACGGTTTCAGAAAGGGTAGGTCATGTCAGACAAACCTTTTAGAATTTATGGAATACATTACTGACTGCATTGACCGAGGAGATCCAGTTGATATTGTATATTTAGACTTTAGTAAAGCTTTTGATAAGGTTCCCCACATAAGGCTGATGAAAAAGTTATTGCAATGTGGTATAGGTGGAGTGGTACATGGTTGGATTAAAGAGTGGTTGCGAAATAGAAAACAGTGTGTACAACTAAATGGGAATAAATCATCATGGGAAATAGTGAAGAGTGGTGTCCCACAGGGTTCAGTGCTGGGGCCAATATTGTTCCTCATACCGTATATATAAATGATTTAGACCAGGGACTTAAATGCAAGGTTTCTAAGTTTGCAGATGATACTAAAGTGACCACCTCAGTTAGGAATAGTGAAGGATGCATAAAGATTCAAATGATCTTGATAAACTTCTTGGGTGGGCAGATAATGGCAAATGAATTTTAATAGTAAAAAGTGTAAGGTTCTTCACCTAGAGTACTCAAATAAAAGTTTTAACTACGATATGAATGGGGATTGGCTTGAGTCTGTGGACCAAGAAAAAGATTTAGGTGTGATTATAAGCAGTAATTTGAAAGTAGCTAATCAGTGTTTGGAAGCTAGAAATAAAGCTAATAAGATGCTGGGCATAATATATATATATATATATATATATATATATATATATATATATATATATATATATATATATATATATATATATATATATATATATATTGCTGCAGTACTGCCAGTGCTGCTGCTTCTGCTACTGCTACTGTACTATATATATATATATATAGCAGTGGGTGGGTGACCGGGCCCACCTTTTTTAGAGGGGTGATTTGGTCCACTCTAAATAAAAAAATAAAAAATAAAATTTGATCTTTTAATAGCCACGCCTTAGTACTACAAGTTTTATTTAGATTATCTTTAATTCTAGAGAGTTTTTATATTTTAAAAAATATAATAAATTAAGGTATAAAATGCCCTTCAATAGAATTTCACTTTTGAAAAATGTGAGTTTTTTTAAACTTTGTTATAAAATGAAAAATTGTGGATGGATTTTAATTATTTTTTCAGTGTATACACTTGAGTATGCTTTAAACTGGCAAAGTAAATTTTTGTTCCAAACAGTACTAGTGGCTAAATCACTGGGCCAAATTTGGTCCGATTCACACTGCCATAAAAGTTGATGATGGGGTGAATCGAACCACCATTGTTATTCTTATTTTATGTATTATTATTGACATTTTTATTACGTATTGCTAATTTTAATATAATAAACAGTTACTTATATTAAGTAAAAATTAAAATAAATGAAATTTATGAAAAATACGAATTCCTAAAAGTGTCAAAATTTGTCCCACGAGATGGGTGAATTGGGCCACCACATTTTTATTCTTATTTTATGTATCATTATTGACATTTTTATTACTTATTACTAATTTTAATATGATAAACAATTATTATATTAAGTAAAAATTAAAATATAAAATTGAATTTATACATAAAAGAGGAATTTAAACAGATGGCCCGATTAACCCCTCAATGGTGGTCCGATTCACCCCTCCAAGGTGAGTGTAAATGAGCTTTATTTAAACTTTAATAAAACTATTATAGAATTACATTATTATTTTTTTGTGTGCTTATGACCTACTATAGGGCCTTGATTTTTCAAAAAAAAATTCCAAAAAGTGCATTAGGGGAAAGTTGGGAGACGAAGTTATACCTAAAGTGTTCCAAGTCACCCGGCCCAACGCTATATATATACTGTATATATTAGGGATGTACCCATAGTATAGGTATTGGTAGTATCGGTCATTTTTTGGCTATCAGTACGGTATTGGTTAATATGCCCGATACTTACTTTTTGGATGAAAAATTATGAGAAATTTTTACATTTAATAATAAATCTAGTTTCAATATATATATATATTGTTAGTACTAGGTTATGTTTTTTTTTTTTTTCCCTCGACTTCTTTTTAACTTACAGGGCTTGTAGCGGTACACTTTTTTCACTTTTTTTACACTTTTTTTAGCTTAGTCATTTTTTTTCACTTTTTTAAGCAATTTTACACTTTTCTTCACTTTTTTGGGGCAAGTAGGTTACTTGGAGATATCTTTTTCTTCTGTTTTACCTGTGACTAAATTAAAAATGTGGTTTAACTACAAAACAGTTTATTGAACTCAAGAACTGGAAAACATAGGTAAATAATTTGTTTAAATTTTTAATTTTCAGGTTTAAAATAATTTTAAATAATAATTGAATAAAGTTTTTTGAAATTTGAAATTTTTGAAGATGGGAAGATGTAAGTTTCAAATGTCTGATGAAAAGACCTGGATATCAGAAAATTGTGAGGTTGTTAAAAAAACCTACCATGAAAGCAAAGCTTAACTTTGTTATATCTAGCTCACATATCTTTACGAGTGTCACAGGCTTCTTCCAAAGAACCATTAATTCATCTCTTGCATTCTGTTTTGTCATCATTGGTTATGAAACTGTTGGGAAGGATTTGCAAGTCAGAAATTCTCAAAGATCTTGATTTAAAAAAAATTGATGCTGCTTTTTTTAATACTGAACATTTGCTGCCATTGAAAGAAATCCAGTTTTCTGATGAGGTATTAAGAAACTTGGAAAATGTTTGTGAAAAGGACAAAACGTTTTTCTGTCTGCAAGCACAAGCACAAAAACATTCTGTTGAATCTGTTAAGCATGCTGTGAACAAATCATCTGTGTCGAGCTTTCTGTTGAAAAAATTTATATTTCTATCCCCTAATGAGAAATTGTCCAAAGAAAGCTGTCAAAATATAGTTGAGATTGCTAGAGTCATGCCATGGAAAATCCATACAGACCTACTCTTAGATGAGTGGAAACTAAAACAATTGGAAAAAGCTGAACCAGAGTCCGAAAAAAAATCTATAGATCTGTATTGGGCTCAGTTTTTTAATAAAACCGATCCATCAGTAAACACTTCAAGATTTCCAACAGTTGAAAGAGTAGTAAAAGCTTCAGTCGCTGTCACATGGTAATGCAGATGTGGAAAGAGCATTTTCCACATCAGGCAGAACTCTTACAAGTACCAGGTCATCTATGTCAGAGAGAAATAGCCTTTATAGGCTTAGGTATGTGCTGTAAAATGTAAACAAACTTCAAAGAAAAAAAGTAAATAAATAAAAATGATTTTTTTTAACACATCATACCATTTGGAAGTAAACCTGTTTTGCTTTGGAAGTTCCGATTTTAGTATTGATTGTTTTTCTATTTTTCTATACTAACCGGACTTCAGCTTTGTGACTTCAAATGTGACAGACCTTACCTAGTATAGATTATTTTTAATTTATAATTTAAAGTGTAATTTGCTTAATGACTTTTCCAGTTTTTATATTTTGGTGTTATTTTTCCCCTCTTGTTTTCAGGATATTAATAGATTATAATGAGAAAACAATTAAAATGAAAATGAAGTCTTAGTTGAAGGCATTACTATTGATGATATGTGAAAGAAATCACATCAGGTGGGTTTTTATATATATATATATATATATATATATATATATATATATATTACTATATATATAGATATATATATATATACATATATAACAATAGGCTTATATATATATATATATATATATACAGTATATATATATATATATATATATATATATATATATATACTTAACATATATATATATATATATATATATATATATATATATATATATATATGCTGCTCCAATAACACTATCTGCCCTGCTGCTACTATACTACTGCTGCTGTACCATGCTATATAAACACTCAAAACCCTCAAAATTCAAAAACGGGTCAGACTCAATATCAACCTACACATAAAACACCTTGGAGAAAAAGCAATCCTCCTAATCACTGAAATCTTCAACAAATCTTTGCAACTTAACTATATACCCCCAATCTGGAAACAAGCATTTATAATCCCAAAACTCAAACCAAAAAAAGACCCTAACTCCCCCTCCTCCTACCGCCCTATTTCTCTGCTTTGCTCCATTAGTAAACAACTTGAGAAATTAATACTAAACAAAATTTCCCACCCCATTACTAACCCAGATTTCCAACACAGATTCAAAAGCAACCACTCTACAACAGCCCTCACCTCCCTTACACAACACATCATTAATGGCTTCAACCAATCCCCTTCCCACAGATCAATACTCACTGCAATAGACATAAACAAAGCATTCGACACTGTCCCCACACACATCCTTATTCAAAAAATCCTCCACTCCCCCCTGGTAAATAATGACAAAAAATGGCTCGCCAATTTCCTCACCAATTGTTTCGCAAAGGTTTCATACAAAAACAACCTCTCTCATTCCATCAAATTACAAAATGGCGTCCCAGAAGGCGCCATTCTCTCTCCATTCTTGTTCAACTTTTTCACAGCAGATCTACCCACCCCAATCCACCAAACTTATTACTTACGCAGACGACATCAGTCTTATTTACCAACACCCAGACGTAAACATAGCCACACAACATACCCAGGAATATTTACATTTATTAGAAAATTGGTTAACCTCCAACAGAATGACAGCATCCCCCCCTTAAATCCTCCATTACTCTTTTAACTACTGACCGTCACCAATCCTCCCTCCATCCTATAATCACCCTGAACAATAACCTCCTTCCACTAAACAAAACACCAAAAATATTGGGACTTACCTATGACACTCACATGACGTTCTCCCCCCCCCATCGACCAAATCACTTCCTCAACCCGACGTAAATTAAACACCCTCCGAACCCTTTCTCATCATAACTTCAGCGACAAAAAACACACTCATCACTACTTATAAACAACTCCTTAGAACAAATCTAAACTTTGCCTCTCCAGCATGGTTCCCAGCACTCTCAAAATCAAACACAAATAAATTACAAATCTTCCAAAACACAGCTCTCAGAATTATCACAGGTTGCACAAAAACCACCCCAATCCAACATCTACACAACGAAACTTCCATCCTCCCCATCTCCACACACCTGGGGATGGTGGAGACTCAATTTTATCAAAAAACCCGTAATCCATCCCACCCTTGTCACCAAATTCTCTCCCAACACAAAGACTAAAATTCCCCCTCCCCCTCTCAATAGGTCATGGATTACGCATATCCATACACATCTAACCAACACATACCTTCAAAACCGCCCAAATAACAATTTACTAAACACCCCCTTCCCAAAACCTTCCCCTATAGAAGAAACGCTGTCCAGAAGAGGCCAAATCGACCTTGCCCGGAGCAGATCAGGTCACCACCCTAAACTCATGCAATATAAATATAGATTCAAACTAGATAATGTCACCTCCCCCACTTGCACCAGATGTTATAATTCCCATGACACAATAGAGCACCTCCTTCTGGGGTGCTCTGCTCTCGACGCCCCGCACCGATTTCTCAATATCCTCGCCTTCTCTGACTAGCTGCAACTGGAACTGCCCAGTGGCGGCAGCCGGCTTATATATATATATATATATATTATATATATATATATATATATATATATATATATATATATATATATATATATATATATATATATATATATATATATATATATATATATATAATCTTGTTTTATATATATATATATATCAGGGTTCACACTTTCTGGAAAGTCAGGGAAAGTAAGGAAAAAAAAGGTCAGGGAAAGTCAGGGAAACGTTTTAAGATATGCTGAAAGTCAGGGAAATTCCCTGAAATTCCAAAAAAGTCAGGGAAATTTTAAAATTTCAAAACATATGAAGAATGATCCATGGACCAAGTTGCATATTTTTGATATATTTTTTTCCTTACTGTATAATTGTGGAATAAGAGATGTATTTGAGAAGTGAATGAAAAGGTTGGGCAAGGAATGACATTCCATAAATATACTTCTATCCTGTTTCTTTCTATTTTTAGTTCACTATTACCTACTATTCTTCCTATTCTGTTCATAGAGGTTGTTCCAAATTCATCCTTTTGATTGAAGGTAATTGGTGTATGGATGTGTTTTAGACTATGACTTATGACTTAATCTGTTTATATCTTTTTCTTTTTAGGGATTTATACTTTTTAAGGTGTTTTTTTTTTTTGAGGTTTGAAGAAGTGATTTTGGATTTTTGTGCAGTTGAAGGTATTTATTATTTATTTATAAAGAGGTTACATTAATGGATGAGGCGTGAATAAAGAAGGAAAGAAGAAACAACCTTAACCTTATATATATATATATATATATATATATACTTATATAACTATATATATATAGCATATATACTATATACTTAATAACCTTAACAGCAACAACATATATATAATACAAATAAAAAAAAAAATATATATATATATATATATATAATATATATATATATATATATATATATATATATATATATATATATATATATATATATATATATATATATATATATATATATATATATATATATATTTTCAAAGAAAGTGTTTATGTGCAAAGGTGAAAGAAAGTTTACTTTGCCAGGTGAAAAATACAAAATTTGCAGCAGTTGAATCTTCCTTAGTTTTCTTCGATTCAACTATGGGATTTCTTATGTACTTGATGTACAAAGTAATTAAGAATCGCAATTCTTCTGTTAAACCAATACTTGCAGCTCCATGATTGCGTTTAGTTTTATGGTTCTGCACTTCAATAACAGTACCTGAACAACAGTTTTTGTTAAATTCTTCGAGAGTCATGTTATATAATACACATGAACGTGCAGAATTTCTCAGAAATATTATGACTAACAAAATATTCCTTATTTCGGATTTTCTTCCGAGCGATAGTATCTGTTGAAGTTTTTTTTCAAATTTTATTAATGTAGAAAATCTTTTGAAGAATACACCTTGAAGTTACATACTTTTTCGACATCTGGTTGTTCCATAAAATATAAGGTCAAAAGACTGTCTTCCACAAGTTTTGATGTTTGGAAATTTTTCTATCTCGAGTGTTGGCTGAGTGTAATCAAAAGGAACTTAATACAATGCTTACGCATCAAAATATAATTATTTTAAATGTTTTGAGTGTGACTATGAGTGTATTCAGAAAGCAAAGTTTACACCTGCTTAATCATGAAATATAAAATTATGTTAAATATGTTCTGAGTGTGACTATGAGTGTAATCGAAAGGAAGCTTAAGATTCACATGCTTAAGAATTATTTAAATGTTTGAGTGTGGCTATGAGTTATCAGAAAAGGACACTTAAAGGACATGCTGCTTACGCATCAAAAAATAAAATTATTTAAATGTTTGAGTGTGGCTATGAGTGATAATCAGAAAGGAAGTTTAAACAGTCACATGCTCACGCATCGTGGTGATTCCAATAATAGTCGGAACGTTGGGTGTAATAAAGAAGAGCCTCATAGAACATCTGGAGAAGCTCCCAGTATCTGTCAACAACTGGAATGAGCGTATGGTTGTAAGAAGAGCATGCAATCTTGGATATTGTGTTTTGGGATTTGGGTAAATATTTTTTTTGGGAATGTCCTCGGTAAGGTTTGACCCGGACATTAATGATCTAAATACCTATAGATTCGAATAACCTAAAAAGGAGAAAAATAAAAAAAAAAAAAAAAAAAATAAAATTAATTTAAATGTTCTGATTGTGATATGAGTGTAAAGAAGACAGAAGCTTAAATATAACTTGTTAACCAATGAATATAAAATTATTTAAATGTTCTGAGTGTGACTATGTGTGTAATCAGAAAAGGAAGTTAAAAGACATATATATAATTATATAATATAGTATATATATATTATATATATTATTTATTATATATATATTATTTATATATATCTATATATATTATATATATATATATTTTTTTTTTTTTTTTTTTTTTTTTTTCCTTCTCTCATTAGGTTTTAATCCTTCATCCTGGTCCAAACCTTGGACCTAAGGTATGAAGGATTTCTAGGTACTCCCTAGCACGAGTCTTAGGATTGCTAGGCTTTTCTTTATCACTTCCATGACCATATCTTTTACTACGATGTTAGGTAGCTTTTTTGCGTATGTGGTCATGCTCTTCTTCACCACTCCAGTTGCTCCAACAACTATTGGTATAATCTCCACCTCCTCCACCCCCCACATTCTTCTTATGTCATATTTTAGTCTTACATATTTTACTTCCTTTTCTCTCTCATATAATGTTACCTCTATTGTCTGCTTATTCAATCTCTATGATATAACATTTTTGTGTTCTTTTCTCTCTTACTATTATGTCTGTCGGTTATGTGTTGTAGGTATGATGTTGGTATTGTATGGTGTTGGATAATGGCTTCCTATTTTCCTATTTGTGGTGGTTTGTGCTGCAGTATTTTAGTCGTATTGTTTAAATTGATATTTTTGGCATAATTTCATATGAATCATATTGCAAATTGTGTTATGTCTATCTGTGTATAATCCCATTTTTAGCAGTGTTTTGCATTCTGTCAAATATTGGTTTACTGTTTTGTTTTTGTTTTGCACATTCTGATTTTTCGGTGTTTCCTCTTTCTATATTTTCTGAACCGTTTTGTTCTTTAGTATTTGATCCTGTGAGCGCTATTAGTGTTCTCCGTCGTCTCTTTTTTTAGGTATCGCCCTGTAAAGTTCTACTGTATGTTCTTATCGATGGTAGATCGGTCAGTACATTATCCTGAAGTGTTTTCGACATACATGCTCTTCCATTTGGTGATATCATTATTTATTCTTGCCTGCTTGTATTTGTCTTTCAGGTCTTTTATTTTCTTTCCTACTTCTGTTATGTTTCTGAATTCTCCTACCTCAATCTCTACTCCTTCCAGGTAATCCTTTTCTTTTTTTGTATTTGATGTTGTTGGGGGTTTCATCATCTCGTGCTCATACACCCATCTCATAAATTTACTTTCTCTACTCTCTAAATATTTACTTAGACCTATGATTTCTGTTTTATATATTCTATCCATTTGTGAAACTCCCATTCCTCCTTCATTTCTAGGCACATAAATCCTTGGCATGCATTGGTTTTTGTAGATTATCTTATGGGCATGTAACATTTTTCTTGTTTTTACGTCTATCCCATTTATCTCATGTTGGAACCAATCTATTATACCAAAGCTGTATGTGAGGACGGGGACTGCCAGAGTTCTTAAGGCGATAATTTTATTTCTTGGTTTTAATTCTGATTCTAAAATGCTTTTCATTCTTTTTATATATTCTTTTGTTATTTTTTCTTTCATCTTTTTTGACTCTATTTCATCAGACTCTTCAATTCCTAGATATTTGTAAGTATTGCCTTGTTCTAATTCCCGTATCATTTATCCTTATGTTACCAGCTTCTGTTCTTCTTCCTTTTTTTAGACTTACAAATGCACACTTATCTAACCCAAATTCCATACATATATCTGTGGAATATCGCTTTACAACCTCTACCTGTTTTTCCGATTCCTTTTTATTTGGAGCATATAATTTTATGTCATCCATATAGAAAAGGTGTGATATTTTTCTTGCCTTTTTCTCTCTCATTGAATTAATTCTATAACCATTATAGTTGTTATATAGATTATAGTTGGTTGGTAGCATGTATGTTGATTATGCTGGGAAATAGAGTCTCCTTGAAAGATACCTCTTTTTATTTTTATTCCTTCTATTTTTATTTGCCCTTTTTCATACGGCAGTACCAGGTCTGTCCTCCATTTCTTCATTGCTTCATCTATGAAGTCTACAACCAGGTCATTAATTTTGTAGATCTTAAGTACTTCCTTAATCCACTTATGAGGGACGCTATCATATGCTTTCTTGTAATCGATCCATACCATACTGAGATGTTTCTGCCCTTTTCTACTATTTTCCATAATCATCTTGTTTATTAATAACTGATCCTTTGTTCCATAACTTCCTTTACTGCAACCTTTTTGTTCTTCATTAATTATGTCGTTTACTTCTAGGTGTGTTGCTACCCTTTTCGCCATGACTCCAGTAAGTATTTTATATATGGTTGGTAAGCATGTGATTGGGCGGTATTTGCTCGCTAATTCTGTTTCTTCATTTTTTGGGATTAATGATGTAATTCCACTAGTGAGCCATTCTGGAATTTCTTCTTGTTTTTCTATTAGTTTGTTAAAACTCTCTGTTAGAGGTTTTATTAGTACTTTTAGTTTCTTTAACCATACATTATGTACTTGATCTTTGCCTGGTGCTTTCCAACTTCCACTCCTTTTAATAGTACTTTTTACTTCATTTTCTGTGATTCTTCCACCTTCCATTGGTATAATCGCTGTTATTTGGGGGTTGTTTACCATTTCTCTTTTCCACTCGGCCTCATTATTAGGATTAACTTCACTTTCATAAATTTCCTTCCAAAATCGTTCAACTTCTTCTTTAGGTGGTGGTTTTTCTACTTTAATCGTATCCTTTCTTAATTCTCTATAAAGTTTTTCCGGGTCCTCTCTAAATATTCTATTCTGTATTTTTTCTTTTTCTGTTTTTTCATATCTTTGTCTTTTTTTAACCATTGCAGCTAGTATTAGTTTCCTTCTTCTAATTGCATGCACAAGTGGGTCCCCATTTTCCACCCTCTCTCTATATAGTAAATTCTGCACTTTTCTTCTTGTGGTGGTGGCAGTAACTTCTCCATTTTGGAATGCAGACAGCATTGATATTTCTTTTCTTAGGTTTTCTATTTCTTTATCCATTCTGATTTTCCAGGGTGGTTTTATTTCTCTTTGTTTAGTTCTATTTGTTTTTATAGTTCCTTTGGTTTTAATTCCTAATGTGTCCGCTATTGCTCTAGCAGTAGCATAATATAGCCGGTTTATTTCAGTGATATCACAATTTGGTGGTATAATCCGGGGAAGCATTCTGTCAGCAATTCCTGCATATTTATTTAGAAGCCTGTAATTACTGATCTTGTTTATTCTTAACCTTTTTTCTATTCCTAGATGTATATCTTCCTCCCTATAATGGGATATTTTAACCAACAATTCTTCTTCACTCTCGTCATTGTTATTTGGTTCTTCTTGTGTTGGATTTTGAATATTACCAATTCTTTCATTTTCTCTTTCATCATTTATCTGTTCCTCATCTGGATTTGTTTCCACTTCATCATCTGTATAGTTTATTTCATCTTCACTACTAAGACTACTTTCTCCCGATTCTTGGTCCTCATTTCCCAGGTTCATATACTTTTCATCGTATCATTTCAAATTCTTCTGGTTTCTCTTGTTCCTGTTCCACATTTTCTTCTAGGTTACAATTTATTTCTGATAATTTATGTATTTTTTCTTTTTCATTATCTGGCATACCAGCAGTTTTCATTTCCCTTTTCTTTCCTTTTACTGAGTCATCTTGTATTTTCTTGGTGTTCTTATTTCTTATTTTTCTTATTTCTTCTACCTCTTTAGTTGTTAATTCTAACTCATTTTCAACTATGTTTAATGCTTTCCCTTTTATTAATTCAATTTCTTCATAAGATGGTAGTGTAGCCTTCGTTTTTCTTTGTTCCTGGTTCTTTCTTTCTTTTACATAATTCTGAATTGCTAGTTTTTGATTAACCATTTGTTTTCTACTGACCTGATTATAAACTTCTCCGAATCGATATTCCATGAAGTCATTTGGGGAGAATATTTTTTCTTTCACTACCCACTTCCATATTTCACTCATGTTGGTTTTTCTTGGTATAAATTCTCCAATAAAATAACTTTCCATTAAAAATTCATTCCTTTCGTACGTCCAAATCCATCGGTCTTCGCATATATTCATTCCCTCAATATATTCATCCACTTCTTCTTTAATCTGCTTTATCTGTTCTTCAGTTATTGGAGTTTTGCCGATTCTAATATTAGTAGCTATGCACTAATCTACTACTTGGTGTTGTTTCTCACCTTTCTTTCATCTACTACTGCTCTTTTTAATAGCATTTCTTTTGTTCTTTCCAGAGTACCTTTTTTTGGAAATTTATTATGGCTACTATATGTATAGCACCACAAAATTTCTAGTTTTTCTTCCTCAGACCATTGAATCTTTTTTCTTCCTCGAAGATTCGAGGTATAACATCTTTTACTTTTTGATGGTTCTTGCAGACTGGGGTCGGTATTGCACCCACCAGACAGCCTACTTAATGGAAGGTCTGTTTCTGGATCCTTCTCAGATCCGTTCTTGATAAGAATTAGCTTGCCTGCGCTCCGAGAGCTCGTTCCCGTCTCACCTCTCTCCAGATATTATATTATTATATATATATCTAGTATATATTATAATATATATATTATATATATATATTATATATATTTATATAATATATGTGTTTTGGATTAATAGCGGAGTGAGACGGGTATGTGGTATGTCTCCGGTTATTCCAATTTGTTATAATGGATGGGGTTATGAAAGAGATTCGAGGTGGGGATGGCAGGAATGGTGTAGAATGATGGAGAATGGAGATGAATGGAGGGTTCCCTACCTATTTATGCGGATGATTTGGTTCTTTGTGGCGAATCTCAAGAGAGAGTTTGAAGGATTGGTAGAGAGATTTGGCAGGGTATGTAAAAGGAGGGGTTTGAAGTAAGTAGATAAGAGTAAGAGGTTATGGTTGTGAAGTGAGGACGTCCTCAGTGTGAAGTTAATGTTAGATGGTGAGCAGCTGGAACAAGTGTCTGATTTTCAAATATTTAGGGTATATGTTGGATGAGAAGGGACGGACGATGCAGAGTGTAAGTAGAAAAAAGTTTGTGAATGGGAGAAGGTGGCTGGTTGCAATTAAATCGTTGGTGAATGTGGGACTAAGTCTTGAGAGTGCTAGGGTTTACATGAGGTATGTTGTTTTTACCTGTGCTATTGTATTAGTAAGTGAGACTATGGTCTTGGAATAAGAGGTACGTTCAATGTGTTGAAATGGACAATCTTAAGGGCATGCTAGGTGTGAGAAGATTAATAAAATGAGGAATGAACTTATTAGAGAGTTTGTGTGGTGTGGAGAAAGGGTTAAATGAGAGAATAAATGAAAGTATGTTGAGATGGTTTGGTCTGTGGAAAGAATGAAGATAGGTCCGGTTGGTTAAGCGAATGGTATAGTGGGAGTGTGGTGGAAACGACTGGCTGGGGGCCGAGAGAAAGTGGATTGAGTCGGTGAACGAATGTCTGAAAGGAGAATGTGAGTTTGGCAGAGGCGGAAGAAAGGTGCATAATAGAGAAATGGCGGGGTTTTGTATGGGGTCATGGTTGTGGCCCACCTGGGCAGATGAACCCTTACATGACGATTTACCATAGTGAGGGTCCGTCGCGGTCCCTGATGCTCTAGGGTGGATTTTTCTGTCTGGTGAAGAGTTCTCACTAATTAATGGTAAGGTGGGCCTTTCTTTTCGCGTTTGGTCATGTTCTCCCTACTGCTTTTTTTTCCGATGCTCGTCAAGCGCACCCTACTCCCAATCTTGGGAAAAAAAGGTAGATAAAGATAATATAATTATATATATTAATATTATATATATATATATATATATATATTATATATATATATATATAATATATATATATATATAATATATATATCTTAATATAATATATATATAGTATATATGTATATATATTATGAAATATTATATTATGATATATATATATATATAATATTCTTTCTTTCTTTAATTCTGCCTTCTATTTTCCAAGAATGGGAGTAAGGTGCGTGACGAGCATCGAAAAGAAAAGCAGTAAGGAGCACATGTACACACGTGAAAAGAAAGCCCACTTATGCCCCTCAGTTACCATTATTAGTGAGAACTCATCGCAGTCAGAATATCCTCCTAAGCTTCATGGGACAGCGATGGACCTCATATGTAGATCGGTCAAGGTGAAGGGTTCATGCCTATGGCCCAGGTGGCACCCATACCCCCTCACAAATCCCCGCAATTCACTCCTTATACACCTTTCTCGCCTCTACCAAACTCAGATTCCTCTCCTTCTTTACTGACTCAATCACTTTTTCTTCGGTCTCCCACCGGTCGGTTCCCAACACACTGGCCACTATACATCCGCTTAACCAACCGACTAATATTCATCCTTTCCATATGAAAACATTTCAACATACTTTCATTTATTCTCTCATTTAACCCTTTCTTCACACAACACACTCTTAATGCATTCATTCTCACTTTATCAATTCTTTAGACCTATCAACCCCTAAGATTTGTCGCATCTGATGACACAAGTGTGACTTTAAGATCTATTACTTCTGTATTCCAGGACCATAGTTCAGCTACTATACGATAACGATGGTAACAATATACCTCTCATGTAAGACCCTTAGCACACTCAAGACTTAGTCCCTTTATCTCCACCAACGATTTAATTGCACAGCCTCTTCCTGCATTCGTAACTTATCGCTTATACATCTGCATCGTCCGTTCCTTTCTCATCCAATTATACCTAAATTTTAAACTCAAGACATTGTTCAACTGCTCAATCTTACATAAATATGAGTGAGTGTCCTCACTCACACCATACCCTTACTTACTACGTTACTTCAGCCCTCCTTACACACCTCTCCAATCTCTCTACCAATCCTCTAATACTCTCTTCAGATTGCCACATCAGAACCAAATCATCCGCATATAGTAGGTAGGGCTCCAAAACCCCCTTCCCCCAACTCCATTCCCAAATTTTCCTCCCTCATTCTTAACACCATTTCTGCCTCCCCACCTCGAATTCTCTTTCATAACCCATTATATACAAATTGAATAACAAGGAGACATTACACTACCTGTCTACCCGCTGTTAATCCTAACCATACATCATTGACCATTTATCTACACACGCTTGACTATCGTCATACATTTTTGATCATTCGAGCTACGACAAGACTATTATCATCTAACACCTGCCCATAAACCTTCCTTATTATCTCTATCTATACCTGTTTGCTAATCATAAAATCTAAATAAATTTATTCTTCTATTCTTTCCTCATTTTCTCAATCATTTTGTTTCAATGTAAAGATTTTGATGCACACTCCTCTACACTCTACCACCTTGTTCTTTCACCACTTAAATGAGTCTTCATTACTCGACGCACTCTTATCGACCAAATACCCAGCATATACTCTTACATCACTCATAAATTATTCCTATATATTTCTACAGTTCTCGCTTTATCTCCTTACCTTAATATAAGGGTACTATTACGCTCTCCTCCAATCCCTTGATATACTCTTATACGTCTTTATACACAGACTTCAAATCCAATCTATCAATCTCGCGGCCTCGTTCTTGATCATTTCACAGAATTAAGGAAATTCCTTTTACATGATTCTTCACTTTTTCACTCTACCATTACCTCCTCCTTACTAATAATCTTCACCAAAATACTTATTCCTTCTGCACCATCAAACCACACCAATTCACTTCACCTCTTCATTAATGTTAATATTGTGCAGATTTGCGAAGTTGTTCCTTCACATCTCCTCTCTCCTTTCTTACCAAATCCAAGCACCATCCCTATCATTATTCTAAGCAGATTCTCATTATTCATTCTTAAACCTTTCGCGCTTCTTCCAGAAGAGCTTCCTACTCTTGTAGTCCCATTATCTCTTTCCAAACTGTTCATTTCCTCTTCTTTTCTTAGACGTATACACTTATATATATATATTATAATATAATATATATATATATTATATATATAATTATATATATATTAATATTAATAAATTGGTGATAAATTTCAAGATGTCTGAAGTGGTATCTCCCTCTTTATTGTACTCTTTTTATTTTTTATGTTGATGGTGTTATATAAAATATAATTTCAATGAATAATTATAATATAATGATTTTATAATTCTTTGTGTGGTCTTCGTATTTGTTGTACTTGTATTATTTTTTAATTCTTCTGGTTGCGCAACCTATGTTCTTTTTATTTGTATTTTTTAAGAAAATTCTCCTATTTTTTTAACAAAGGGTTTCTCAAAATATTTAAAGGTTATTATCCTACTGGTTTTCTTTGTACTTAATATTAGTTATTTTATTACATCAAAAACAAGGTTATTTGAAAGCCTGCGCTCTTGGCTTAATTTTACTTACATATATTTTTAGTTTTGATATTAAATAATTCTGCAACCAATATAAGAATATATATTTAGTTTTCATTATTATCGTTAAATAATCAACTAACACGTAGACGTAATATCTCTTTTCTATTACAGACGTGATATAATGTTGTTTGCTCGTAATTTTTGCTGGCAATACTGGTAATGTCACCTGTCCATTTTTTCTTTCTTTTTCTTTTTGTATTTTTTCTTCTGTTGCCATAGGTGTCATATGTCTTCCCATATTGTTTGTTCCAATATTCTGTATATTTTTCTTATTTTACAGCTCTTTTGGTCAAATTTTGCGATAGTTTTCTTGTGATTTTTCCTTTGATTTTTTCTATTTCTTTTTCTGGTATTTTTTTGATATGCATATCTTTTTTATCTTTTGTTTAATACTGCGAGTTGAGTGTAGTGCTCTTTTAAGATTTGTAAATCTGTTTTATAATATTGGTATTTTTCCTTCCATTTATTCTTCCCATAAGTTTAGATATATTCGACTGAGCTTCCTAAACACTGCTTCGCTTCTAGAGTGGTCTGGCATCTTTTTGGCCATTTGGATTTCAATATGAAGCTCTGTTTGTTCTTATTCTTCTTACTATACTTTTAAAGTACCCAATTTGAGATTGGTATATCCACGTTTTTAAAGAGGCATTGATATTTTCATTTTTTGTTCTTCTTTAAAGGTTAGGAATATATGGTTTCTTTTTTTTACTTGTATTAATAATTTTATTTACTTTTTTCATATTTTGTTGTTGTGTATTTTACCATTATTCTTTTTAATTGAAGATATTCTGGTCTGGTTTGTTGAGCTATCCAGTTTAATTGTCCAACCATTGATCTGTATTCTGTTTGTTCTTCTTTATTTAATACCCTCTCTTCCTTTTTATCTGGTATTTATATTTTTAATTGATTCTGCTCCGGATAATTTTCTATCCCCATTCATTATATATGTATCAAATTCTTCCTTTTTCTATTTAATTTTTTTTGTTTCGAATTATTTTTTTCAAACTCAGTAATTTCTCAAGAAATACGTCCAATGTATGCAATCGGGCGTGATTCGGCTGTTTTCCTCCATCACTATAGTTGCTCAGCTTTATCTTGTTCTCAAGTGATCTTTTATTATGTCTGATGCTTTCGTAATATTCCTCCGCGTTTTGTAAACGCACAGTTTTCTTATATTCCATAGGTAGTTTGTTTTTTCTTCTCTTGGAGGTTTTAAATACACATTTCTTTCTATTGGTTTCCCTTGTTAGATATGCTGTTTTAGATATCTAATGTTTTTATTTTCAACATTTTTCCTGAATTACAGCAAGACCGTTTTATGATTCATTGGCACATGTTGGTGAATCAGTTGTTAAGTCTCCTTGTTCCTCAAAACCTCGAGCAACAAGGCGGGCTTTGCATTTTCTTCTTCCGTTTTCTGATTTTTCTGTAATGATCCATCTAGTCGTAATTGCTTTTTGATTCCTTTCTTGTACAGCCTCGTCATATATATATAAATTTATTATATTAATTATATATATATATATATATATATTATTATTATATGAATATAATATATTTATTTATATTTATATATTATATATATATATTAATATATTATATATATTATATATAATATATATATATATATATATATATAATAATCATTATAGTTAATATAAACTTTTCTTTATGCATTTTTTTATTATTATTATTTATATAAAAAAAAAAAAAACCAAGTAAAAATAAAGAATAACCTTTTTTTCAGATAGAGTTTATATATTTATTATACCCTCTTTATATTTTTACTTTAGAGTTTTATGTAAAACTCAAAATAATAATTTTTATCAGTTTACGTTGCGATAATTTAAATTAAGAATATAAAAAATGACAAAGATTACATATGACAATGTTGTATACAGTTTCAGTAAGTTGATTTTTTGCCTTTAAATTATTAAAACATTAAAATATATATATTATATATATATTATTATAGTTATATTATATATATAGTATATATTATATTATATTATATATATATATTATATATATATATATTATATATATAATATATATATTATTATTATATATTTATATACTATATATTATATTTTTGGGAGTAAGGAAAATAATAAATAGATATCAAGAGAATGTTTTTTCTTTTCTTTAAAATTCACTAGTTTTTCTAATATTTTAACTGTCTTTTTATTGTATGTTTGGTTGTATTGCTTTAAAACATCGTTTTAAAACAAATTATTTTATTAAGAGTTAGATATGGAAATTGCATATGTGAGTTCTCCATTGTTTATATGAAGGAGATCCTCATCAAGCTACCTAATAATTTTGAAAACTTTTTCAGCAATTGCATACCTGTCTGTCAATTTCCGAGTCGATTGAACGCATTTATTGATATTTAAGATCAAACCCAAAAGATAACTCTGATTTAATGTTAATTTTTAACTTTTTCAATGGTAAATAAGGTAGTAATTATGAGAATTTTTTGTGAAAGTTGCTTTCCTTATCCTAGGAAAACATTGTTGGAGCAAATTTAAGTTCAACCCGTGTGTAAGAATAATGTTCGAAATGATTGGTTATATTAATAGGGATGTGATTATGTTCTTGGTTATTAATTTGTATAATGATGGATTTGAAAGAATTAATAGAGGTGGGGGTGGCATGGAATGGTGTTAGAATGATGGAGAGAGGAAGAGTGTGGAGGGTTCCCTGCTCATTAGATTTACACGACAAAGACAATTTGA
Organism: Trachelipus rathkii; assembly: GCA_015478945.1. Taxonomy (NCBI): domain Eukaryota; kingdom Metazoa; phylum Arthropoda; class Malacostraca; order Isopoda; family Trachelipodidae; genus Trachelipus; species Trachelipus rathkii. Next base: position 72,414 of record JABUQX010070910.1, read on the forward strand.
CTGATATAAAAGGTATAATCTTTGATTTCAGACAAAAAAAAACTTCTCAAAGAAGTCGCTTCGAATGAAAGTAATATCCTAAAATTCAAACTTGAATGCCAGACTGTGCTAATCAAAATGAAGAAAGGTTTAGAAAGATGCTCTGAAGTAAGACTGTCCAAGGGCCTTCATTTGGTCTAGTATATATTTTTCATCAGCGAACAAGGGAACAAAGATTTGAATTTTATTGCTAAGAGCATTGTACACCAATAACTGAATCACAGATTATGTTGCTGAGAAACAAGAACATCACTTATTTGTTGAGTGAAGTCTTTACCCTTGAATTATCAAATATTTATGGATGGGTGATTGGTCCTTACTATAGAGATTGATGATTTTATTTCTCACTTGTTAAAATGCCTGGGAAATTAGTTTTTTTTGAGATACGAGAAGCTCTGTATACGAGGGAGGCGCGCAAAGTTGGCAATTGTATGAATTTTTTTCTTTTTTCCTAAAGATTACCACGGGTAATAAGCTAAGATGGACAGGTTGGCGGTTTCTCGCGCAGGGAGAAGGCTCGGCCCTTAAAAGGAAGAAAAGAAAAAATAACTTTCCGAGAAAAAATAAAGACTATTTGGCAAACTTTGCTTTCGTATTACTGCAGGAATGGAAGGTCGTGGAGCATACACTTGCCAACTTGATTATACTAATATTTATAGGTGTTATTAATTAAATATTTGAATAAAATAATTTTTTTTAAGTTTACGATGAAATTGCTTGCTTATTATGAAATGATTTCTTTCGTGTAGCACTGTTTTATAGTTTTTAAAGTATACATGATGTGTTTTCGGGATGTGGCATCATATATATAATATATTATATATATATATATTTATATATGTATAATTATATAAATTATATTATATATATATATATATATATATATATATATATTATTTTTATATATATTATAGTTATATATTATATATATATATATATATATTATATATATATATATATATTCAGTTAAAAGTTACGTTACGCCACAGGACGGGAGCTCGGATCCACAAAAAAATTTCCAGGTAGCCTTCTTGATACATAAATGACGTTTTAGGGTCGAAATGTAACAAAAAAAAAAAAAAAAAATCTTTTAATTAAATTAAAGTTTTACCGCCGGGGGGAAGGAATACTTTTTGGGAATCCTGTAGAAATTTTAGTAGGATGAAAAAAAAAATTTGTTTTAATTATAGCAATTATGAGGAGTAAGCATTTATGACGTTTTTATTAGTCTATCGTTAAAATAAATAGACTTCTAGTAAGTTTTTTTTGTTTTTTTGTGTGCTTAAAGATACCTCAAGGGTATATCGCAACGATGGCAGGAGTCGGGTTCTCGTTCGGGGACTACGTGGGGTAGGTATATTTCCTCGCTGGATGGGTCTCGGAACACTCATTTGGTTGATATTGTGGTGTTGGGGGGTCCTCCCTCATCTCGCGGGGGTTAGTGGAAAGAGTTTCTTGTTCCTTCGTGGTTCGAGCGTTATTATGTCGTGTAAATAATTTAATTAGGATATATGTTATTTTTTTTCACTTCGTCATATTATTAGTAATTAATAAATTATTATAAAAACGTTTAGTTACCTACAAACTATAGAATATCTATTTTGCTATAGTTTGTAGTAAAGATGCTATGTGTGTTGAATATATTATTTTTTGGATCAGAAGTCTTACCGTTTTTGATGTGAGATCTCGATCTGAAAGATATGTTCTCATTTATATATATTATCAATATATATATATAAAAGGTTATTTTTAAAATGTATTAATATTATTATGGTATTATTCCAATCAATTTTTCAATATTCATATAAATAGTTTATTTTATAAGACTTATAACAACTATTATTATATATATTTCGACTATTCTTCTGCTATCTTTGAATATTCTATTGAACAAAAGAATATACATTTATAATTTTTTTTAATAACTAGCTGTATATAAATATTATAGTTAAAAATGTAAGATGATTAAGTATGATTAATATAATTATTAGATGTGATTGATAAAGTTAGTGCAAATATTTCATTTTATAGCAACCTTTTCATACATTTTATTATAGTTGTTATAAATTTTTTATTGTTTAGATGAGATCATTTAATATAATATTAAAATCCTAATTTTGGAAGTTGCAATTTTTAGGTTTGACACAGATATCTAAATAAAATTATTTATATATATATTATATATATATATATATATATATATATATAGAAACCGACATAGTAGCCTGAAAGAGCGGTGATTAATAACTTGATAAAGTTTAATAATTAAATTATCCTGGAAATTTGTTAATTGTATGATATGGTCGCATGGAAAATGCGACGCGACATTTAAATTTTACTGCCATTCTTTTTATGTAAGACTTGTCTGTACTTACAAGTTGTAATTAATTTTTTTTTTAACATTTTATAATTATTTTAAATTATACAAAATTTGATTTTATTTATTATATTTATTATGATATTTTATTAATTATTTCTTCTAACATTTATATTTTTTTTCCTTTTTCGTTAAAAAAAATTAGTGACTCGCTTGAATCTGAATGATCTGCAGTATAATATATATATAGTATTATATATATATATATATTATATATATATATATATATATATATTAAATATATATATATATATATAGTATTATATATATTAATATATATATATATTGGTGAAGTACAAAAGGAAGAAAAAACTATAGACTTTAGAGAAAAGTTTTTTTAGAAGAAAAGTTTACTATATATATGTAGAAAATAAAGCAATGTATTTTATTTTTTTTTTATTTTTTTTTTTTATTTTTCCAGAAGACGCATGCTTTGCCGTGGTACTTTTTAGATCGTGCAACAATTTTTAATGTTTGGCGGAGTTTATATTATTTTTTATTTTTTTAAATAATGGTGAACCCAGGGTATATCCCACCGATGCAGGAGTCGGGTTCTCGGCTTCCGGGAAGCACATGGGTAGGGTACTATTCCCCTCCTCGGGAAGTGAGTCCCTCGGAAACCGCTCTTTGGTATTTGGGCTGGCGGGGGTTTCCGCTCCCTACGGGGTCATGGAAACGTCCCTCCGTTCCACGTCGGGCTTCGGCCCCCTACTGCGTACGGTAAGCTTTTATATCAAACTAGGGTTGATTTGTAAAAGGCAGTAGGGCTCGAGTCCGACGGAACTGAGGGGCGACGATTGTTGCATACAACCGTAGGGGAAGGAGGGGAAGGTGAGGAACCCGGCGACAGCCAAAGTACCGCAAAGAGCGGGGGTTCCGGAGACCTCCCGGGAAAGGGGGAAGATAAGGGCTGTCATGGAGTCTGTTCGTTCCCGTGAGGCCCGTAGAGGGACCCGACATCACTGCCATAGGGGGTCGGTGTACCTTGGGGGTTTCCATTGTTTATAAAAAAATAAAAATAAATATAGAACTAGCTAAATCATTAAAAAATGTTGACGATCTTAAAGGTACGACTGACAAGCATGCGTCTCCTGAGAAGTATTATACTAAACAAATAAAAAAATAATATTTTTTTTTTGTGTGTTTTTCAAGAATACGGCTGCTTTGTGCGATGGTTTCTACATAGGTATATAGGTAAACATATTATTCATGTACTAAACAAACTTTCCTCAAGAAGTCTGACATAAAGGAGTTTTTCTTCCTTTATGGTGGACTTCACCATATATAGGTAGTACAACACCCATAATATAGTTTATAATTTATTATAGTTATATATACTAAGAATATATATATGTAGTGTTTCCTGCAATATTATATATAAGTAGGATAGATAATAATGTAGTTAGTACTTATGAGGTGTAGCTATATAGGACCGGTATAGATGAGAATGAGGTGTATGGTGAGGTGTAAATATAGTGCTAGGTTTTATATATATATTATAGATATTATATTAAGATATATAGATAGATAGTAGATAGATAGATATGATAGATAGATAGATAGAATAGATAGATAGATAGAATAGATAGATAAACTAGATGATAGACTAAGATTAGATAGATGATAGAAGTAGATAAGATAGGAAGTAGGATAGTAGATAGATTAAGAGTGTGATTGATTGGTTGATTGATTGATGGATGGGGATGTGATTGATTGATTGATTTCTTGATTGATTGATTCTGATTGATTGATTACTTGATTGATTGATTGATTGATGATTGATTGATTGATTTGATTGATTGATTGTTAGATTGATTGATTAATTGAATTGATTTGATAGATAGATAGATGATAGATAAATAGATAGTAGATAGTAATTAAAATAACTCTCTCTCTCTCTCTTTATAATAATTTATAATATTATATGTATATATATATATATATATAATATATTAATAATAATTATATATATATACTATATATATATTATTATATATATTATATAAGTATATATATTATATATATATTTATATATAATATATATATATATATTAGCTGAAATGTTTAAAACAAAATATTCAATATTCAAAAATGAAACAGTAACGGGAAAAGGAATCATTGCTGGAATGCCTGGTCCAATTTTTTCGTGGCGGAAAATGTAAAAAAAAAAAAATTATATATATATATAATATATATATTATATATATATATTAATATATATATATAATATATATAGTATTATATATATATTCATATAGATATATATATAATATATATATATAAAAACTACAATAAGCTACAGCGAAAGGGAATACATTTTTTGGAATAATGGTAAAAATTTAGATAGGAAAATGTAAAAAAAAAAAAAATTATTGTTAATAATTATAGTAATATGATTAGAGAGCCTATTTAGAGACCTTTTATTGTTATCTTAAAATAAGTAGACTCTTATATTAAATTTTGCTTTTTTTTAACTAAAAATACACGAAGGGTATCCGCCCGTGGCAGGAGTCGGGGTTCTTCGCTTCCGGGAAACTAACGCGGTAGGATTAATTCCCCCTGTGTTCAGTCAGCTCGAATGCCCCCTACATTGCCGTGTAATACCTTTACAAATAATATATACATATACTATGTCCCCTTCTCCTAAAAAAAAAATAGCAATATTTATTTTATTTCATGTATTATTTTCATGTTCTAACTAAAATTTATACAAGATTCAAATGTATTTCTTTTCGCTGTAGCTCTTGTAGTTTTTTTGAGATATGTTTTTTTTTTTTTTAACAGTTTCCGCAAAAAATTTAGCCAGGATTCCAACAATGTAATTTACCTTTTCCCTGTAGCTATTGTAGTTTTTGAAAAAATATGGTTGAGAAATTGTTGGTGGTTTTAAACTGATTTAACCAATATATATATATATATATTTATATATATTTATTATTTATATTATATATATAATTTTATATATATTATATATATATAATATATTATATAATATATATATATATTATTATATATATATATCTATATATACAAATATTTTTAAATATATATATTCGAATAATAAGTTATTTGGCAGTAAAATGGTTTAATATATATGTACTGTTTTAACTAAGAAAATAATAGTTACGTTTGCTTAGTATTTATTATAATACATATAATTCTAATTTATAAAAATTCTTTGAATGGAATAGTTCTTTATAAATAAATATATTCCTTAATTAAATGTCTCATTACTACTTCAATCATAATTATTTTGTTTTGGAAAAGTTTCTCAATCTTTTTTGAAGTATAGATCTCCGGCGGAGCTGGAGATTTTTGAAAAGAGGCGGAGTCTGGAGATCCGGTGCATATGTATATATTATATTATATAATTATATATATATTATATATTTATAATATATATATATATATTTATATAATATATATAATTTATATTTATATATATAATATTATATATATATTGATTGAAGATAAATAGATCTAATTGAGTAAATGTAAAGAATCTCTCTATTTCTCTCTCTCTCTCTATATATATATATATATATATATAAATTATATATATTATATATATTATTATATATCTAATATAATATATATTATATATTATTATATATTATATTGATTTGATAGATAAATAGATAGATAGAGAATAATAAATAAAACTCTCTCTCTCTCTCTTCTCTCTATATAATATTTATATAATATTATATATTATATATTTATATATATTATATATATAATATATATATATATATTATATATTATATATTATAATATAATATATTATATATTATATATATATATATTTTATTATATGATTTATATATAATATATATTTTGATTGTATAGATAAATAGGATTGTGAGAATAATAAAATAAAACTCCTCTCTCTCTCTCTCTCTCTATATATTATATATATATTATAATATATATATATATATTTATATATTATATATATATATATACTATATATATATTATATATATATATATATATATATAAATAAAACTCTTCTTTTTTCTTTTCTTCTCTCTCTCTCATTCTCTCTTCTCTCTCTTCTCTCTCTTCTCTCTCTTCTGTGTATAATTATATATATATATATATATATATATATATATATATATATATAATTACTATATATTATATATATATATTATAATATATTATTATATATATATATATATTATATATATATTATATGTATTATTTAAAAACTTTGCCACCTCGGAATATTTTCTACGGACGGATGGGGCGTTCACAATAATTTGGCATCCCAATTTTGGCACTCTCCAAATGAAATTCAGCTATATTTTTCAGTTAATCAATAAATCCAATTTTTGAGAGTATATTTTTTTACATATTTCACATTTTTTAATTTTTATAAGTTTTTTTGTCTTAGCATCTTTTTTTTTCTCGAAAATATGGGTTACAAAAAACTTAAGAATAAAAAATCTGCAGTTTCATAAAATAATTATGCTCCAAAAATTTGAAATTGATTGGATAAAGTGGAAATAAGATATGGATTGAGTGTGTGTGTGTGTGCTTTCGCGAAAGCGAAAAGTGGTGGCCATATTATGGTGAAGGTTGTAGTGCCTAAAAATTGTCAGATATAAAATTGTAGCGATTCTAAAATGCTTTATAAAATCTCAATCAATAAAATCGGTTGATTAATTAAAATAATGTAACTTTAATCAAAAAAAAAGGCCCAAATCGAGTTCACAGTTACCCCCCCGTAGAAAAAGAATGATTTTTATTTTCATTGTGAATAATTTTAACGAAACATTAAAATGTAAAGGTCTAGGTCAGTGATTTAAATCTAAAATATTAGTATTCGTTGTATATGAAAAAAGTTTTTTAAAAGGAAACTATAAAAGTAGGCACATACTTCTATGAATCTTTTAATAGTTTGACCAATCGTTCAATATTGGTTGTTTAGTTCGCCCAGATCTAAGGATTTATTTAGACAAAATTTAAAGCATTGTCATCTACAAGGAAAAAATAACAAAACTGATTTTTTTGGTTTTCAGGGCCTATTATAGCTTTTTGGGGGGTTCAGAAAACATCCAATAAATTCTATAAACCGTTTGATTTTCATTTTCGATTTCAGTATGTGTTCTCTTTGCGCTAAGAGTTAAAATATATTATAATTGATAAATTGTAAGTATGAAGAGAATTATAAAGAACTGAAAAAATTAAGTTGCATGATGGAGGGCAACTCGGTAGCTTCTGCGTATATAGCATCTTTACTGCATTTTTTGGGAAAGCGTATTACTTTTAAATATTAAGTTTTTTTAAATAGCAATTTTTCATTTTCATTAACTTTGAATATAATCTATAATGTTGGAAAAATTTAGAGCCAAAAGTGATTTTTCTTCATATATAGTTTTATTCCTTTTTGTAGGCAGTTTATGAAAAAGGTGAATGCACGATTATATTTCAATATTTGAAAATTCCTTTATTTATATAATTTCGGAAATTGATTTGAAATTTGGATATGAAATTTTGATAGGAAATTTTTACATAAAATGTTAGAGTGAATATAATATAATATTTTCATCGCGTCCCCAAAATCTTCATCCATATCAAGTTATAGATAATAATAATAATATCAATATAATAATTAATAATAAATGATATTGAAGGAATAAATAATTTAATAATGAGAATTTTGCACTAGGCTTCCTGGACTTTGTTTGGTTTCATATTTTTATAAAAAAATTTTGAACCCTAAAGATATTACGCAAATCACTTCCCATTTTTTTCCCCCATTTGTCATTTTTTTTTAGCTCTCCACCCTCGGGATTAGAACATACCCTCGTATTAGGAATCAATTTTACAAACTATGTATAACATACACTGCCTACTACTTTCACACAGAAACATATTAAACATTATTTTGAAAAATAGAAATAATTTTTAAGTTTCTTGGCTCCATTTTTTTTATTTTGTTGTTGTTACATACTTCATGGTTTAACTTTACCTAAGAACGAAGGTTTTGACATAAGTAGCTTGTTGCTGTGTTAAATTTTGGGTTTTAATAAGCAAATTTTTGTGAATCTGTTTTAAAAGATTTTTTTTACTCTTTTAATTTCTGTTGAAGTTCTAATAAAAATTTGAAGAGGACAATTTAAAGGATTTCAAAAACAATTAGTTTATAGGATGAAATATTTTAAATTTTTTGTATGCCTATTTTTTTATGATTTTATATTTTTTTTTTATGTTTTTTTAGTTTCATTTCTGAATATTGGAAAATATCTTCTGTGTTTTTATGTAATAAATCTTCTGAAATTTTGTTGGATGTTTCCGTAAAACCCTACAAGTGCTTGAACCTTATATGCCCTAAGAAGTTTTGGGCGAAAGTGGAGACCTTGAAAGTTGTGTCTTTGTTGAAGCTGTAGTCTCAAAGCTGAAGAATATATCGCTGTGTGAAAGCGACTCCCATTGGTGGAATAGGAAACACGGAGCACTCTCTCCACCGCAGGTGCCGGATTCACATCATTTTGAGGATACTACGACTTACGGTATAGCATCAAAATTTTTATCTCTTTATTTTTTTTCAAGTCAGAAAATTTTGAAATCTTGAAATATTTAGCCCATTTTATTCAAATTTGAATTTCATAAGCTCTCTAACATTCCATTATTTTGGGCTTTTGTTTTTGCTTAATCCTCATTTTCCCCACTAATCGCAAATATGGCAGGTGATGATGTAACCACCCCACCCTCTCCTGCCCAACCTATTGCAACCATAACACAGGTTACGAAGCCCGAGTTGCTTCTTGAAGGCCGTATAGATGGCAAGTGGGTAGGTCCTAGCCAATGTCCGTGAGAATATTGCTTTAAAGAATTGCATTTCTGAACCCTCTCGGTTAGCTCAGGCGCAAAACCAGATCTCCAACAACCCTAAATCAGAGATTCGCAGGTTTTTGAATGCCTACCCAGAGCTTTTTCAGGTTACAACTCTGGATGACTTTTTGACCCGGTTGAAGGCTTGCATCTTCCCGGACAAAGCTCTTTCCCCCTATGATGCCATGCAGCGTATACGAAACTTTCGCTGGTCTGAATCCGACTCCTTCAGCGCGGCTTGTTCTCTTCGTCAAAGCAGCTTATTGGATTATCTTATAACTACGCCTTGCAACGTTGACGGCTTTCTACAGAGCTGATGACAAAATATTACGCACAGTTTCTGCATTTATTCACATTCTATTCCCAAAAAGCGAGATTTATAGAATGGAGATTTCAAGAAATTCCACAATCCTGATTTGGATCTTCCACAATACAATATATAATAATTGTTTAGAGAAGTCACGAAGACCACTGCTGACCTATCGCCAATGTGATAGCTAGCCAATTATCACTTCCAAAAGCGGCGTCCTGCTCGTCAAAAACACAAATTTTGGCAGGCAAAGAAGATTTCAGCACTCCCCCGAAGTTTTCAATCAGAAATATTTATAATCGTTCAAACTGCAGCTCCTTTTCAAAATCGTCAAAGTTTCCTCAACCCAGAGGCTGCGTGGTGTTTAACTGCGAAGAGGGGTGGTCACTCGACCCATAATTGCCTTCAACCCCATATGCGAAATGTTCTTCGATCACACTAGTGGTTTCACCGTCAAGTGTAAAGATTTGCGATGCGGAGTCCTAGATGATCCCAACCCCTTGAGCATGTCCCATCTTGACAAATAAGCGTTATACAGAAGTAGAATGGAAAGCTCCGGAATTTTTGCATCTTACTTGATAAATCAAACCGACTTCAATTTTCAAAGAGCGCAACCAGAATCGCCAACACTCTGGGGCCAATTTCCACTTATGATACTCAAATGGGTGGAGCTGACAAACGTTTAAGCGAATCACTCTCTGATGGAATATTATGAGAGTCAGAGAATTATTATTATGAACGATACAGGATGGTCTTATGATGCTCGGAGAATTTTTTAAAATTTAAGAGATGGTAAAAACCAGCAAATTCTCCCTCCGGTATCGCTGTTTTTTATAATACTCTCATTGTTATAAATGATTTTAATTTCTCTCTAATGTTCACACACTTTCTACACAAGTTAATTCCAACAGCGAGGTAGTTTTCTCTGGTTTTAATTTTGCCAAGCCACTGAATAATTCTATTTTTAATAATAATAGTTTTAATTTTAATACTAACTCTCATGCATGCCTCAGTAATGATATAACTTTTAATGATAGCATTTCTAGCGTTGACTTACAATTTTTAGGATTAGGTTTTCATGACTCCGCTGTGTCTGAAAATGGTGTAACACTTTTTAAGCCCAGAAACAGAGAAGCAGTAGACGTGTCAAAGTGTATTAAGCTAAAGGAAGATCATATTGCACATTCCCAATTGGGAGAGTGCAACATGAATCTTTCACTTACCAAAACTCTTTTATCTTCCCAAAGTTTTATTAAAAATTTCCAGATTAACGATGATTATGGACCAGATTCGCAAGCCACAGATATTGCCGAGGTGAACAGAGATGGGGCAGAGGCAAACTCCAAGAGCGAGGTGTATTTGAAGTTGGTGTTGAAAGCTCAAACGCAGTTGAAATTGGAGATGGTACAAATGGTGAAGTTTTCAATGGTGAAGTTGGATTTGAGGTTAAGTCACATATATCTTTAAATATGGAGTTTGCAGAGGATGGAAATTTGGAAGGTAGGAGTATCAATTGTTTTTCTTATGATAGGCCACACGATATAGCTATAAAAGATAGTGTGCATATTGAGTCAGGTAGATTATTTGATTGCACAAATAGAAATAGTGGTTTCTGCAAACACATTTGGAAAGCAGATGGCTCTCGCGCCTATAGATCACTTGCCCAGTATGCGAACGAGCTTAGCATTTGATAAACAGGGTCAGAGCAACGCGGAGGTAGCTTAGATATCCAGAGGGCGATATGATGAATATGGAGGCCTCGTAGCTATAAGATGCATAGGTATGAAAGTGCACGGCTCTTTCAATCGTTTACAGAGAAGAGAAGAGTTAGTAGTTAGAAAAAAGTAGAAGAAATCTTAGCACGACATAGTATAAGATATTTTTATCTAATATTGCTTAGATAATGAATACTTTGAGCAGGTTATCTAGGAATAATTTGGAAATATTTCACCTACATCTTCGCATACTTTACTTCCTTCTACTTCTTCTTTTCACAAATTTTTACCTTTTGATTCTCATATTAACTCTCGCTCTTTTGAAGATCTGATTAGTAGTTTTAATATATCACCAAAATTAACTTCCTTCCCTCATAATGATTTTGATTCTTTACATACACCAAATATGGTATCACAAGGCACTAACCAGATTTCTAAAAACGATTTCTCTGATTCTTTTGTCACTTTTAATGACGCTATTTTACCCACTCCCCATCCATCTTCTATTAATTTAGACTCAGACGAAACTTTTAAATCTCCCTCTCCCTCTCCAGAGGCACTTCCAGCTCCAAATTTTTCGTCTTTTTCTACTCGCCCGCTACCTAAAGCGGAGTCACATCTTTCTCTGTATCCCATTGATTTAACCCCTTCCTCTGCTCCTCCCGCTCTTCAACAAGAGTTAACATTTTCTTCATCTTTTACAAATGACACTAATTTAGCAGTAGATGTAGACGATATCTCTCACCCATTGATTGGCCCAGCTTATTTTCTCAACTCGCATATATCATTCGGTACTTACACTTTAGAGAATAAACGCTTTTTAATCGACTCGGGATCAAATTCGAGTTTGGCCCGACGATCTCTTCTCTTAGAATTAGAAAACAAGTTTGCTATTAATATACCGCTTACAAAAACACAGATCACTTTGAAGTCCATCACTGGTGATGTTTTTGATCAGCTTGGGACATCGATTTTCGATTTACACATTAAAAACGTAGTTGTACCCATAAATTTCATTGTCGTCGATGATTCACTTTGTGGCTTCAAAGCAGATTTTCTTTTGGGAACAAATTTTCTAGCTCTACCTAATATACGTTTTGAGGCGCATAAAAATACTATAGCTGTTTTGTCTGACACTGCCTACATTTAAATGCCTCTCATTCCCATCTATCCCCAGCGGCAAAGCAGTCCCACACCAGAGGTACACCACAACACATCTTTCCCTCTTTATCATAATGAAACTAGCTTTGTAAAGATTTATTAATTGATACCGACACAAGGTATAACCTCTCTATTATTGAAAATGTCACCCTTGATCCCTATTCTAAGACAACTTTATCTGTCAAAGCTTTATCTTTAGCGGACACCCCACCTCCCGAGAATCTAATTTTAACTTCTGAAAAAGCTTCTCTTCATACCTTAATCTTTATTGGTGGTGTCATGAGCTCGGTTAATAAGGGTCACGTTCTTTTGGATATTATAAATATGTCAGCAGCACCTCACACGCTGCAAACTAATACTTTTTTAACTATAGCCAATCCTATTTTCACTCT
>JABUQX010070911.1:5000-22500 GCA_015478945.1 Trachelipus rathkii
GAAGGGAAAGGGCAAAAGCAACTTATTGTATGTCTCAACAAAATATGAAAAGGAAAATTCTTTGTTAGATTACTAATTATTTCTTTATATTCGATTCTAACATCTTAATTTTTCAGTATATTAATTTTTATTTATTCTTTTGGATAACTTTATGTCAAATATCGTGTTACGATTCTTTATAACTTCGATTCTTAGATTGCATTATTAGAAAAGATAATAAACAAGAAACTATGGGTGATTAATTTTGAGGTAATGGCAAAATATGCGATTTATCTTTTAGATGCTAAAAGTTCTATTTTATGTAGCCCCAATGAATGATATGAGGCCTCAAATTCTCCTTCTGTCACCATGCAAATAGTTATAAAGCACAATATAAATGAGTTATTATATATTATTACATTATTATCCCACTTTTCAATTATGATATTATTTTCATAATCTCGTTATTAATATTAAAAACATTGACACTTAAGAATTAATACATCATCGAATATATAAATTAACGAGTAGACCGGGTGGTAATTAATACACATTTCTTCTATATATAATTAAGTTGTTTCTTACACCTGTGTATAGGGATCTCATGATTGCCCATATTATGTGATTTAGTTTGTAGTCCTCCACCTTTACGAAAACCCATGTGTGGTAGATGTAATTTATTAGATGTTGCAAAAAGTTAAAGTAAATAATAATCACAGAATATTAAAATAAACTTAATGCATATTTTCAAGTAATGCTACAATTGATTTAAGTAAGTATAAATCATAATTAGGAGAGAAGAGAGCGAAAGGTAATTAAGGCATCTGTCCGATACCAAAAACAATGAAAGAGGTAAGAAAGAGAGAGAGAGAGATCAGAGAAAAGAGAGGATAATGAGAGATGAGAGAGAGAGAGAGGGAAGGAGAGGATGTAGATGTTAGAGAGATGGAGAGAGGAGTAGTATGGCCAGGAGTTCAAACGCCTGTAGAAAAGAGAAGAGAGAGATTCTGAGTGGAGCCTTGTACTTAGTAAAATCGTGTTAGGTACGTGTAAGCAATACTCACTTCTATATATCTATTAAATACTTATTTTTTGTATACTATCACCATCACACAATTTCAAAGGGCTCACAAATCACACTCATTCAGCAACACACTTGAGACCATTGATCTTAATATTATTTTTCACTACTAAATACAGTGAATAAGTATATTTATTTTCTTATGTCAATTCATTTTATTTTATTATCATATTTTATATTTTGATTAATATAATTATTATTAATTAATATGAAATGTTATTATAAAAAGTCTTTCTCCTATATTATGAAAATATTTCATTAACTTATTATTATTTATTATTAACTCTATCTAACTTATTATTAAATTTTACTTAATTTCTTGTTTATTATTTATATATTTACAATGAGAAATTGAATTAATACGGTTATTATCTTATTCATATTAACTTCTATTTTTGAAATTAATTTATAATATTACGATTAGATATAATAAAACTAATTTGATTAATATCATGATAATCAAATATAACTTAATTATATATATAGTTTATATATATTGATTTTTTATAATTAATTTATTATTATATTCATGATCATAATCATAATATTCATAATTATTCATTTTAAATGAACTTTATATGTATTTGGATTTTAAAAAATATTTTTAAACATTAATAATAATATAATATATATTACGACTAATGTATTAATATGAATATAATTAATATTAATTAAATATATTATTTATTATTGTATTTTGTTGCAATTATAAAGATATTGTGTCAAATGATATACACATCTTTAACATCGATAACGTATATAATACAATTTTATATTTATATTTCGAACTAATATTATTATATACTTTCATCTTCAGTATTGTCAAATTCTGCATAGCATATATATTTTATTTTCTCAAGCCGTATAAGTTATTTTAAAATTTCTGCATATAAAAAAGTTCATTGGGACAGAATGCTCCACTCATAGGGGCCGTACGATCAGGAGGGGGCATAAGATGTTTGTCTTAGATGCCTACACCATTAGCTATTAGTGTTCCGCCATTATTAGAGTTACCTGAGCAACATTTTTTTTGATATAATCACCGTGTTCCGATGCGTTTGCGTCTATAGTACGTTTATTACAATATGGGTAAAATGATTATATTCTAAAAATATATTATATGGTATAATATATAGTTTATTTACAAGTCTTATTCTTAAATAATCACCTCAACCATTAATACTATATATAATAATCTTGATATACATATTTACCATGTTTAATAAATATAACTAATTTATAATTTCTATGAATCTATATATATATATTCAGATATAATATCTTAAGTGTCACAATAACAACACAAAAGCATAATTAAATTATAATAATTAATCATTTATAATAAATATTAAATATACATATAATATTTTAAATTAATACCTATTATATTAATTAATAATTAATATATAATTAAATTTAACTAAAATTAAATTATTAATATATTATATTTTAATAATTTAAAATTTGATAAATATTGTATATTAAAATATATGCTATTAGTATTTATATTGTAACATAAATAATTATGAGAATTAATACATCTTCTAATTATAAGTTCACATTTATTTATTTAATATTACTGATCAAATGATTAAGTTTTTAGTTAATGTATTACTCACAAATATATAATCTATTTAATTTTAATTATAAAGTTAAATTAATTTTACAAATATATTTCTGAAAGTAGTAGTAGGCTTAATACTAATAATAATTATATTTTCGGCTGGACGGCCTAGTTGCTCACACTCGGAGTCATACGTACTTACAGTTATCTTCAATCTTTTTTGCTGATACGGGTCTTCATCTCACTCTAATTTATATGCTACTTTTGATTTTTTGTTTGATATGAGTTAATCTTAGTCCTAAATAGATACCTAAATTCTATGTTTTTAATATTTTAATGTTTAGATTATGTATTTAATTATAAAATAAATAATATCTATAGATATATTTTTGGTGACATACACTAGGTAATTACTCACAAATTACATTTATTTAAGTAGATTTAAGGTTCAATAGAGTAGAACATTTGAAATAATTCACTCCGTAAACAGCGAATCTGTAATGATTATATTTTTACAATCATTAATGATTATGTGATAATGAGAGAGGTCATTAATGAAGTGCACACTTTTAAATATTTCTATACAGCAAAAATTCTATGGAATTACTTTACTTTTTTATAGATAGCGAATCTAATTAGTTGTAACATGAAATACTATGATCCATAGAGGATTAAATCTTACGTTTAAAAAAACTCTTAATTTCTTTCCACTCTTGTAATGACTCAGGGAAAATAAGTGGTGTATTTCGCAACACTCGTCTTGTCATCATCCTTCCCCTTTATCTTAAAATTTTTCTGTATATCTTTCGATACGCTCTCTAGTCAAATATAATAAATTATTAGCCTATGACTATTTGTGACAGAGATTTACAGGAGTCGAGAATCATATTATATAACTGTATTTATTTTTCTATTTATTTAACCACAATTCTAAATCATCTATATTATTATATATCTATAATTGTAAATAGGAGTGAAGCTTATGTTAGGGTACTTTTTACGTAACTTATCCTCTCTTAACTAAATTTATTCTAACTGTACACCTGGCTATATTATTATCCAATATAACTCTCTAATTTATCCTATAATAGTATTATATTCCTCACAGTATCTATTTATAACTAAAAATACATAAAATACATTATGTCATTCTTTTATACTTCAAGCCTCTTTGAGATTACGCTATAGTAATGCGAAGTTTTTGTTTTTGCCAGTATATTTTAAAAGGAAGAACTCTTGATTGAGAATGGGAAATAGTAGCGGTTGACAAAACTGGAACGAAGATAACCAATAAGTCAACTAAGATACACAAGAACGGGGTCAGATCCATCCTACTTGTCCGCAATATTCGCATGATGAAGACCCACACCCAGGCCCATCACTCGTAGTATATACCATAAGATCATGGGATCCTGACTTTTCGAGCTAGCGTTTTCAGGGGAAAGGAGGTGGAATATGTTCTGGACTCGTTACTTCGCTCAATATTGTTCATCCGCTCTCCTATATAAATAATGGTTAACCAATTAGAATTACGGAGATTATTACTGGCCGGAGTTTATGAACGAATATATGGAACACTACCAAAACAGTGTCTCTCTTTTGTACGGCCTAAAGTTGTCTTGTTTCCGGTGTTTTTTCTGTGTCTGCAGTCATTCTTTGTGCAAAAGATTTCAATACTTTCTAGCTCCATGGTCTTTGACTACATCCTTAATAGCAAGTCGATCAGGAATTTTCTTCTGTGGGAATGACTTCAGCTTGAAATTATTGGCACTCACGATGGGAACTAATCATTATATACGATTATCATAATCGTATGCACTAGATACGTTTTGTCCGATTTTTTGACGCTTTTTTACGGTGACTTGTCTACAGCTGATTGTCCAATAATTTCCAAACCCCCGTGACCAGAGCTGAACTCTTTTTTCGTTCGTGGGAAATTTCGATAAACTGAATGCGATAATAAATTTCTTTCCTGTTACGGTACCCGTTTATGAGAACTTCTATCTTACATATACTTTGCGTTGAAAATGACGACATAGGAGACTGAAAAATTTATATGAGAGGATATAGAGTTAATCGGAGGGAGAGGCCAAATTTTTTACTTAAGAAAATTTTATTGTATATTGTACTTATTAGTATATTTTAACTGACTATCTGTACAAATTTAAATACAAAAAATATTACTGGAGAATATGTATTCTCTATTTCAGCTGTTCTTTAGCACACTATATAAAATATAATTTTGAAAAAAATAGAAAAGCCCAGATATATTGTTATACAGTAGATCGTGTGAAAAGAATTTGATTGTTGAAAATAGGAGAAAATAACTAATAAATATATATTTATTAGATCGTGTGAAAAAAGTATGATGATTAAACCCAAAAAAAAGGTGAATAATTGATAGATGATTTTTTGTTACTTATCGATCAACATTAAATTTTTCTAGAGGTCTTGTTATAGTTCGGCAGATACATATTTCTGTCGACGGTTATTCTACAGCTATAAACTTCTTTTTCTTTACACTCAAGAAGAAAGTTTTATTTAAAAAATATCAACAAACTTCTCAGGGGCACACAGGATCATTTTAACAATATCGATCAAATAATCTTATGCGAGTATACCAAGGAATTTTACTAAAGTAAGAGCACATAGGCTCGGTTATCACACGTTTGACATATGCGCACTTAAAAAAATTCATCATTTCAACTTAACTCGAATCATGGAAAAATATTATCGAGAGAGAAACTTATTTCAATTCAAAACTCACTAGAATAAAAATAGTGGGGTTTGGTAATAATTGGACAACTCCGACTGAGCATCCTAAGAAATCTATCAGAATTTAATAATTAAATGCATAGACAGAAAAAAAATAAGTTACTTAAACATTCTAGTATATGTTAAAAGTCAGAATCGTGTGATGGCAGATTAGGCTTTAATGTATTTATAAAAGGGTATGCTTCGACATCGCATGTCTTAGTCTGCTATATTTTTTACAAAGTTTGTATGAGAGACGTAAGGATGCTAATAAATCAGTCTTGAAAAGTTTGAATACGAAAAAATAATGTCTTACTTTACACACTAGAGTTTTGAAACAATTGAATAGATGAGGAATAGGATACATTCACCAAATACACATTATTATATGGCCATCTGGAGAGCGAACATTAGGTTTTTATAGAGAGAGCTCTTAAAAATTAAGCGAAATATATTTGGTATTATATTAGATTCACAATTCGCTCTCATTATTCCGATTTTACTTCGTACGGGGTAATCTAATTTAAGATATCTAGGGAGGGTGGTGTACAAATAAATTGTGAGCTGAGATAGCATAACGAGAGTTCATGCACTAGGTATTTTTAGTGATCCTCCGGTTTTTTAGGTATAGTATGTACATCACGAATAAAATCCTATAATATATTGCGTGAGAGCTCTGTTGGACTAAATTCATTATTATATTGGAGCATAGTAGAAATAATAGACTGAACTCTAATATAAATATATAGTATATTTGAGTATGTTATTATTGATCTCTACCATAAGGTATCTTCTAAATATCTGATTGTTTCTTATCGGAAGATGGCTTCCACCATCATAGAAGGTTAGAAATGATTCTGATTTCTTATTGATTTATGGTTGAGCACGACATTATCTACCTGGCTGACTAATACATTCACGGCGCCTACGGGATGCATATTTTTTTGTCAATGCTTTTGTACATGTATTCGCATCCAATAAAATTTTACGGGACTTACAAGATGTGAGTCTAGGCTCTTTTAATTAACTATAGTACCTTCATAGTGTAACTAAGATAGATTTAGTTCGATCCTTAGTATGTGATTGGATCTTATCGGACAATTACAACACGATGATGAGGGGCGTATAGAAATTGTCTTTATGTAAGTCACTGCAAGTTTATATGTTTCATACTAGGTACTTGTTATCTGATAGTACTAGATCTGGATTATTTAACTCATGTACTAATTCTCTATAAAAAGTCTATAAGAGTAAATAATAAATAATTAATTCGCTATCAAGATCTAAATTGTCATGTGTAGACATTTTTGCCCGCACGACGTCTTTAATACTCACGCTATCTATCAGGTTCAGAATCATATGAGTATAAGGTGAAGTATGTTAGCAAGATTTGGGGTCAGAATTGCGTAATAGTAACACCTGTGTAGATTCTAGTTACTTGATATAAAGAGGCATATTAATTATATGAATAGGGGAGATGATTTGACCATCTGGCTTAATCAGTTCTTGAGAGTATATCAGAATTCTAGAAAGTCATCTTTCATCACATATGTGGTTCTTACATAGAATAAGGTAACATCGAGTTATATTAAGGTAAAGGAATATATGATGCTATAGTAGCTTTACTAGCAATGAAAACGCTGATAATTATCTGGAAAGGAGACAATATAGATATCTTTATAAGGGTTTTTTAGCGCCATCTATAACGACAAAGGGTCCGATGTGACATGACTCAATATGAGAGAAAGTTGAATTATATTAGGCTTTGTTTAGATAACCATACCTTGAATAGCCATGAGGTATGAACTGCTTAAATATACTTCATGACAAATAAAATTGATCAAGTCGAGACGGAATATTTGTGGTTTACACGACCGTAATGAAAATAGAATCTCTGAGGAGTTAATGCGTTGTGAGCTTGGGTGGTCTCGAGATGATAAACTAGTTATTATTATAAGATTTCTGTTGAACTCTGGAAAAGAAATAGGGTTAAACTCAAGAGTCGGAATGATAGGCGGAAGAAGTAAATATCATAAATGGGTCGTTTATGTTCTGTTTATTGACCTATTTACTCTTTAAATGATATATAATAATAATATAGTAATGATTTAGATATAATACAATAACCAGTAAAATAAGTCGACAATAACTATGGACTATATTA
The DNA here is from genome assembly GCA_015478945.1 of Trachelipus rathkii. Lineage (NCBI taxonomy): Eukaryota > Metazoa > Arthropoda > Malacostraca > Isopoda > Trachelipodidae > Trachelipus > Trachelipus rathkii. The sequence goes on from JABUQX010070911.1 coordinate 12,543, forward strand.
AGGACATCATATATAAATTATTTGTTCGATGAGTCGGCTTGAGGAAGATTAATATATATTAATGCACACACATTAACTCGAAGACTATCGCTAGATCAGATTGTTTTCCTGAGAAGCAGAATGTCACAAGAGTGTTTAAGGATCAGATAGTAGCGAATGGGATGGAGAGCCATGACAGTTTAGCACATTTCCTATTCTCACTTGCAAGAGCAATAGCTTGAGTGCCACAAGAAAAAAAGCGCTTTTCATTGCATTCAGATCGGCATGTAGCGATCGTCTTATTTTCACATACTATGGTCTAATGATGGTAATTGATTGCGAAGGTGTTACTCTGCGATATTTATTGAGCATGATTTATAAGTGTCTGCCTTCGGTCAATCTCATAGACCTTGGATCATTCGTTTAATCCTCGAAGCTAGATTTAGAGTAATTTCACAATGATAGCTAAGGAGAAAGTAGGAGCCATTTGGAAATGATAAAGAAAAATCACGCAGAGATGAAGTGTTAATGAAGCATAAACCATATTGGCTGATTTGGTTTCCTAATGTGACATGTTAAGTCATGATATACAACGGTATATGTGTTGGGTAGGCAGCAGCACCACGCTTCTATCCATCCACGCCACAAATCGCCCAGCGAGATATATGTAGCATCGTTATGTGAATTTCTAAAATTTTTAGTTTTTTGAGTTATAAGTTGTTGAGGGATCTGTATTAACACCTGCCTTATGCATTAATATCTTACTATCACTTAACCACATTATGAGTTACTCTATCAGTATGCAGAATGATTAAAGGAAAGAACTGCATATAGTTTTATGAGATATTAGTTGAAGAAGGATCAATAAAATGAATAAGGCTAGCTAATTTGATAAAAATTATCAGAACTTGCATATTTGAAGTGACTCATTCTGTTCATCTTTCTCCTTCTTATCCAAAAGAGATTCCTTGTTATCTTTAAGATCTTCATTATCTTCTGAAGATCTTTTCTTCTGCTTAATATCTTCTTTAAATGAAGACTCACTGGAATCGTCATCTCGGGAATCTTCTGATATATTGACTAGCGAAGGACTTTTAAATATATTATACCAACTGGTTACTAATGTTATTTATTTGATTAGATACAAATACTTTAGGAAGTTCTAACCCAGGAAGAGATTTATGCCTACTTCTACATATATGCTTTAATTTTATTCAATTACAGTATATGACTTAAATGTCCATATTCACGGAATGTTTGATTAAGTACTTTTTAATATATAATCATTATTGCTTCTCGTATTAAAATTTGGGTGATTTTGGCTATTCATTTTAGAGCATATGTATTTGATATTCTATTTGTTTTAAAAAAAGATAATTTAATCAAAATTATTTTATATTTTAATTTATCCAGTAGCAAAGTTAATTCTAGTTTGTCTCTTTCTTATATATCTATATAATAATTTAATTTTATATTTTATTATTATATATCTATTAAAGAATTATCTATATAACAATTTTTTTCATAAATTATGTATCTAATTTATTTATTCCTAAGTCTTAATAATAATACATATTTTTATATTTATATTTTATTATAATCATAATTAAAATTATTTATGGCGCGTTAAATAAGTTACTGCTAATTATTAAAATATTTTAGTTTATTGGCTTAATAGTGAAATTACTAAAGGACTCATATTTACATACTAGTATGAGATAGAAATGAAACTTTTAAAGGAATTATTAGATAGCTAATATATTTTAAATTTAATATATTGAATATAACAATTTATTTTATATTCATAGCATATCTAAAGGAATAGTTGGTATCAAGTATATGATTCTATTAAGGCTAATATTATTATAGGTATTATGATTTTATTATCTAATAAGTTATAATTATTATATTTACTATTATATATAAATTATTCATATAATATTTGTAATATTGATATTTAATTAGGTTTCTATGATCTATTATTATATTATACCTAAAATATATTATATATGTAAATAAAAGTCAAGATTATAAACTAAAAAATTTAAGCTGCCCCTCCACTACTTGGAATGATGCGATCGCCTACTTTGTATCTACATCAGAGAACCTAATGAAATTGGTTTAATCTCATAGATTTATATCACAGTCTCCCATATCTAAGAATTGTAGACCTTAAGTGTCTACTATCCTTAACTTTTATTATACATTACTATATATACACTAGACTTCTTTAAATAGCTACTTGCTCGTCATCATTTACTGTATTTGTAGTATATAATATCTAGGAATCAAAAACTTCTATGGGGCCCCCTTCCCATGAACCCTGTAAGTTACTGTCGAAAACCTTACACTAGTGTGGTTCATACATGAGAAATAATAGACAGGTATTCATTTACAAAATGACTCGACCAATGAATTACTAACGCTTCGATATTTTTTCCGCAAGGCAAACTAATGCGCTACTTGTAGTCATAATGTTAGCAATCTACACCAATGTTCTTTACAATTGCTTTAAATTCATTGTCACTAGAGAAACTAGAATAAAATGGTGAAACGATCGTTATTCTAGAATAGACTAGCACTAATAATAAAAGAAAATCCAATTATTTAGGAATCTACTTATAAATCTTACATATTAGCAACTCCTTTCTCGTTTGTCTCGTCGATCTCTCCAGAGAGTAGAATTATATGGAATTAAAAACCATATATAAATACAAAGGTAAAAAAAAATAGTTTGTGATAGGTTTCTTAAGTTTTACATGCTTCTTTTTAGTAGTTTCTTGCAGATACTGCCATGGTTAGATAGAATAATTATAAGATCATACAAATTTAAAATAACGATTACCTAGCATAGTTCGAAATTTGAATTGTGAGAAACTTTTTTTCCGATAATGCAAGAAAGATTATACAATATGATCACTCATATATTAGCTATCTATTTTTAAGACTCGAAGAGTTTAGTTTCTTATATATTAAATATATATTTTGTATAATTACCTTCGTCATAGAATATATTCTTAAGCCCATAACTGTAGTGTGAAACTAATAAAACGATAATAATATGTCAGTATCAATGATCTTTAATAAGTATATATAGCTAGATATCTTAGTTTACTATAGATAGAATTAAAGTTATTGTCTAAAATATGTTCATAAAACAATTATGGGGTAATGATCTAATCCCTAATTGATTTAATTTCTTTATATCATAACAAATATAATATAGATTTTATCTAAACTGTAGTTAACATTTAATTTAAATAAATTCACTCACTATTTAAAAATTATTAATTTTAACTACGTTGTATGTTTAATAAATCCATATAGAGAAGCTATTACTAACAATGCATATAAATATATAAATATTTTACTGGTATAAATATATAAACCTTAAGTAAGTAATGAGGTATAAAAACTTATTTATATTTTAATTTATTCATAATATAACTAAATGAAGAATACAAATTTATAATAAATTTATTATTAATATATATTAATTGTTATTCTCGGCGGATAATGAATAAAATAGTGTTTAATATATTTTAACCTAAGTATGAGTTGATATAAAATAGGTAACATATTTTTTGAATTATGATTATCATTATTAATATTAACAGTAATTAATCGTTAAATTTATTTTATATGAGAGTAAACTCTATTACAATAATCCAAATATTAATTTTAGTTATAGATGTAAGAGTTTATAATATATAATTCAGCATAACATTTTCAGTATATCAAAACTGAGTTGAAATGAAATTCTAAGTTTTAACAGTCTTTCGTATTAAATAGACAGAACATACATTTCAGAGCTCATATAGCCTCCAGACAAATAAATATTATAATCTTCTTCTCTCTTCTCTCTCTTCTACTCCTCTTAATCACTCCTTCTTCTCTCTCGACTTCAGGCTGAGTTGCTCTCTGATTCCTCTCTCTTCGAGATCTCTACACGAGTCTCTATCCATATAATAGTAAAGTTATATCATATTTATGGATTAATAATCCATTTATAATATGTATTATAAGGAATATAAATTAATGTTATAATATTTTATTTTTATTCATTTTAGATTATTTATGTATAAACTCAATCTAGTATATTATAATCATTTTGATTTATATTTAGTAAAGTTCTTATAAGGGTTATTTTTATACATTTATGTCATAATGAGAATTCTGGATTTATCGAAGTAGTAAATATGCAGGTTAATTCACAACGACAGATAGGTGATTCTTAATTTAAGGAAATATTTACTTAGTTGCACTTTCATATTTAGGTGGGACATGTCTAGCATTCGTTACCATCTCTACTGTTGCATCTCGAATGACATCATCTATTTTATTGTTTACATTCTATTTCTCTATGATTTTTTGGTAATATTACTTTATTTTGTCTTCTGTATTGTTTGCTTGTGATACTGTGTATTAACGAAACGGTGCTCATCTATCAACACTGATTCACTCGTCTTACACACTCATCTGCTACTCACAAAATACACTACACATGACGCGGTCCACACATCCATTCACTCTCATATTACTCATTCGGAGGACTTTAACCACATAATGAATATATGATTAATACCACGTATCTTATATCTTTCCGTACCATCTCGCTATTAATTTTTATTATTTCTCTACTATTTTTATGGTCAGGAATTACAGCTATCACTGATTTCTTTATTAAGTTTTGATTTATAAAATTCCAAGTCGTATTATAGATAATATTGTATATATATATTTACTAAGAAATGAAAAATGAGTCCAAGGTTTTCACGGTATTAATTGTAGTACACAAGCTCCTTATATCAACATAATTATGACTATTGTACTAAAAATGCTATAGGTGATTCTCATATATATTATGGTGATTTTTTACTATAAAATCATTACTTAGTATACTATTTTATGATAGCTTTGAGAGAATACAATGTTAAGCTCACTATATTATAAGACTTATTAATGAAGCGTAATCGGTTAGGTTCAGTATATCAGACTAATTACGAACTCCTTTAAACTAATAGAGGATTTTACTTGTTGAATCTAATGTCCTATTAATCTATATAATATGTTATCTCCTAAGATGTTATACTTATTAATTTATGTTCTTTTCCAGATATTCCAGGTATAATAATGACAACATAACTCTATATTTTTATATGGGTAGGTAAAAAAGAGTTAAATCATACATTATTATATATATTCATTATTATTTTATTTATTTTGCTAGCTATTACTAATTTCACTAAGTTTTATGCCGTGTTATTAATTATCATATATTTAACTTTACATTATATCAATCTTAGGCCCAGGACTTTAGAACATTCTCATGCTTAACCCTTACTCATTATTGTTTTACGACCTCCTATTTCGATATTTCTACAGCGTTAGTATAGAATGGTTATAACATTGAGGTATATATATAAATTTAATATAATACTACTATAATTGGAATTTGCCCCATATAGCCCCGTAGTAATAGTATTTGAAGCTGGAACCCTTAAGGAATCCATTGAATACTTTACATTATAACTTATTTAACTCAACAATATAAACTCCCTTATAAAATTTTTAGGTCGATTCTTATATATTTTTTTATAATGCGAATATGGTATTTTCAGATACTATATAATTTATTGATATATTATCTTATTATATTTATATTATTAATTAATGTTAATATTGGTAATGTTATTGTTTATAAAAATAACTCCTATACTTGTTGGGTAGTGTGTAAAACATTTTGATTGTGTGAGAGTGATGTGTGGTGTAGAAGAAAGCCGACACATGCGTAAAAAAATTGATCATTTCATTACATATGTTTAACAATTATAAAATTGAGCATCAACCGGATATCTATTATCCCGTGCCTCGATGTCAACAGTTTGATAACTAATTAAAAAATCTTCTCTTCATCCAAGATACTTTACTGCTTCATTAATCAGTGCTTAGAAATATCGAATATATAGGCATACTAACTAGAAATGCTTGGCTATTAAGTATATTGTAATAATAGTTGACTTGAATGTGATTCGGATTGATACTCAAAATATATATGAGGACCATCAAAGACTTATTCTATTGTTCATTGTTTTCAGAAATAATTTCACATGGCATGGGACCCAGGGGAGTCGATGTTAAATTGCACTTTGCATTTAGGAGAAGGGGTATTGCCACATTGAGATTGAAAATATACAAGTAGTCATATATAAAGGTAAAAAGCGTATTTAAAAATGATATTCCTCGAATACATACTATTAATCCATATATATTATTCTATTATATTATAATAATTATATATATAACATAACTATATATATATTATATTATAATATATATTCATAATTTTATCACTTGACGAAAACCTTATATACCAACTATTATTTTGAGACAGGTGGTCCACGAACCAACAAGATATGCAGCACTCATATACTTAATATTCTCTTCTTAATATTAATTATTATATAAATGTTTAATATATGTTATACACTAAACACTATTATATATCTATATCATAAAAATAATGTATATGGAAATATTTATATTAATAGTATTTATATATATTTAGATCTAAATATATATATATATTTTTTTTATCTTATTATATGTAATTATATATCTAAGAATAAAATCTAATGTACTAATCATTAAGATATATATTTATATAATTACAGAGTATAAAATATATATGATAATATGTGTTAGTGTAGCCATATTTTTCGTTGTTTGTGTCCTCCTATTCCAAAATCATATACGTCATGAAACAGCAGCAAACAATCATGCGTACTACTGCTATAGATTTTATTCAAAATTACCTTTGATGTCGTTTCCCACAAGTAATACACATGAACGTAATTGACACGAGTGCTACACGTGTAAACTTAAGATTAAAAGGCCTGGCTATAAGACTATTCTAGAACCCTCTAGGTCACTGCATCACTATTCCGATATTATAATAATGTTACTATCTCTATATCTATTCCTATCTATATTAATATTATGTTAGTAATAATAATATATATTAACTGACTTTTGTATAATTATATATTAACATTATAAGTATTCTTTTGACAGGTAATAATAGCTCATATTATGTCTAGGAAACACTAGTAGTAATGAATTCTTGACCAATATAGTATATTTAATAATATATATATTAATAATTCTAAAAATTATAAACTATTATATCCTTATTAATGTAATATATATATTTAATATATGTATATATATCTATAAATATTAATTAATTACTATATTATATAAACAGTAGGACTAAATATTTAATTATTTTAATATATAGTAGTCAGCCATCTCTATTATGTCTAATATTTAATTTCTTCCTATTATGTGATTTCACCCCTCTCTGTTAAATTTAGAATCGTAATTTCATTTACGATGTACAGGTATTGTTGCTCTATATTTTTCTAAATTATATATATCATTATTAATATATTACTTCTCTAATTTTAGTATAACATCATGTATTAATATATCCATAATAGTGAATATATATGTAGGTTATACTATATCTATGATAAATCATATAATACTAATTAGTATTATAATATACATCATATTATATTTCTCATATTATTAAAGTATAATAAATATATATCTAATTAAACGAATAATATAAATAATATTCACTATACCGTCCTTTCATCTTAAAATCTTACCTATTATAATATATATATTTATATATTCTATTTAGGGTATATAAGTAAGGGGAATATATAAGGTTCAATCAAGGTGGAAATAGGGTATTTTAATACTTGGGGACAGTTTTTTTTATGAAAATAAGCTATATTATTATATAGTAATTATATAAAGTATATTTATATTTAAAATAATTTATACTTATATTATTTTTAATATATGTATCTTAATAGTAATTTTTTATATAATAATATTATTATAAATTTGTAATAATATTATTTATTGAGTATATATATATAAATTAAATTTTATATGTAAGTGTTAAAAAATAATCATATATAAAAAAATCATAATATTTTTTTTAAATTTTGTGATAGCTTTATCGGTACATCCATAAAGTATTCTCTTCTTTTCTCTCTATCGTCATCTCTATTTTCTTTTGATCTATTTTCTAACAAATTTTCCGTACTTCTATCTATAACTGCTACATTTCATATTTCATTTTGTTCTTTGTGTAATATATCTCTGATTTTCAATTATTAGATTTCTTCACTTATCTCTCTCTCTTAAATACATTTTCTTTCTTTACATCTCATTTCATACATCTCAGTCCTCAAATAGTGTTCTTCTCCTACTTCTCTTCTCGGTCGTTGCATCTCCTCTCTCATCTCATCTTCTCTAATATATTATAAAAACTAACATCAAGTTATATTAGCAAATAGGATATCGGGCATATTATAGGTTAGTTATTCTGTTAAATATTCTTAGTTGCTGTTCTTCATATTATATGTATATATTTTTTATACTTTTATAGCAATTATCGCTCACTCGCATATTAATGAGCGTAAGAGTGGTGTGTGAGTAGTTGAGATGCGAAAAGTTTTTGTTAACTAAAATGCTACTCACACTACACACATTTTCTAATATATATGTGAAAGTGGTATGATGCGCTCTTGATGTCGAAAGCTCACTTACTCTACGACATCAACATCATCTTATTAATCTAGTAAGCTGTATTCTCACTATTATATTAACAGTATATATATATAATATAATAATTATATATATTAATAGGATATATTATATCATAATAGTAGTAATCATTATATATTTATATATTGTATAATCAATGATATTACGTATATGAGGCGTAGGTGGGTACGTAAGTAGTGCGTCAATATACAAGACAGAAGATAAGGTATATGTACTATATCTAATAAGATAAAGAGATATTAATATATAATATAATATATAATATTATATTATAAGATATATATATATTTATATATACTATAAATAATAATTAGAGAGCGAGATTAAGAGAGAGAGACGAGAGAGAGAGTTGTGTAGCAGTATATGACATTAATATATTATATTTTATAAATTATATATATAATATATAGTTATACATATTATAATAATATTATATTATATATATATATTTGTATACAAATATTATAATATTATTATTATATAATATATATATATAATATAACGTTTCCCACAATTAATGCATGGGCGGTTCGAATTTCAGTCCGATAGATTGTTCTTAGAATTATTGATTAACTGCCAAATAGATGCAGCTTCTTATGTATCAAGGTGATCCACACTCGCTGCATTCATAACAAATGGCCAAATACAGTATAAAAGTAAGAATTGTCGATAATAATTATGTACATACATATTGTATGTTTATTATTATATAGGGTGATTTGGTGTAATTGATGTTGTGGTGTTTGTGTCTGTTGTGGGTTGTTGTGTTGTGGGTGGGTAGATTGTGTGTTGGTTGTTGTGAGTGATTGTGTGGTTTTGTTGTGTGGTGTTATGTTACGCTGGGTTATGGGTGTGAGTATATATTATATTATTAGATATATATTATATAATTATAATAAATATATTTATTATATTATTATATTATTATGTATTATAGTTTATTAATTCTAAAAGTTGGCGCTGAATTTGTTCTCATCTCACTACCAACGACTATACTATTCGGAACTCTTACGAATTTTGAGACACTGTCAAACATCTGGGTTCAAGTTTGACATGTCATCAAATGGTCAATGTTGGAATTAAATGTTTATCAATTACATAGGATCGTCATTTTGACAATATTTATAGGAATTCTTCTTTTTTCGCAAACATAATTTTAATCAAAACATTAACGTTTCTCATAATTCTAAATGTAGCGTTTGAATAATACTTTTAAAAATTGAAGGACTTTACATGTATGATTTCAGAAAATTTAATTTTAAATGTAGGATACTCGAGAGGGAAAGTTTCATGCCTACCGACTATTTGACTAATTTGATTTAAAAGTATG
>JABUQX010070911.1:27500-33146 GCA_015478945.1 Trachelipus rathkii
TTCTCACACCTAACACACGCCTAAGATTGTCCATCTGACACATTGTACTTTAGATTCTAAAAAAATACATTTATTCCAGACATAATCTCCACTGACTAAGTTAACACGGGTACAAATACCTAATGTTAGACCTGCGCACTCAAGATTAAGTCCTTACATAAACCAACGATTTAATTGCACCAGCACCTTAGCGACACTTCAGAACTTATCGCTACTACGCTCTGCGAGTCATCCGTCCTTTGTCATCCAACAGATATCTAATATTTAAATTCAGAAAACTTTTTTTCCAGCTGTTACCATCTAACATAACTTCAAAAACCGAGGACGTCTACCCACACCCATAACTTTTAACCCCCTTTTCACACACCTAACAATCTCTACCAGCCTCTAAATCTCTCAGATTGCACACACAAACCCAAATATCCTCATATAAAGGTAGGGAACCTCACTTTTCCATTCTCCATGATTCTAACACTATCTTGTAACCCTATCTCTAAATTCTTCATAATCATCCATGATACAGATTGATGCAAGGAACAGCACATCCTGTCTCACTCGTTTTAATATAAACAATATTTTCGACTTATTTATTTTAACAATAACACGTTTCACTAGTCTAATGACTTTTGATTCCATTCAGAGCTTACCACAAACACTATACTAATACATGCATGAGTTTCCTATTAATCTTATTATACGGCCTGTGGCAAAATCCATAAATCCTAAATACATTTTTGTTCTTATCCTCCCATTATCCGCAATATTTGTGTCAATGGTACAGATTTGTCCACACATATCTTACACTTCTAAACGCACCTTTGTTCTTCCCAAATTAGTCTTAATCATTTACCGACCTTCGACAAATAACAGCATATATCATGCCCCCTAAAACACCATAAACTATTTACCCTATATACTTACAGTTACTCTACCCCTACCCTTATATAAGGGATAATATTGCTCTCCTAAAATCCTCGAGATATACCTCCATAACGCTTTGTTATACACTTCCAAATTCAATCAATCACAATCTATATATATTATATATAAATATATATATATATATATATATATATATATATATATATAATATTATATATATATATATATATATAAATATATATATATATATATATATATATATATATATTATATATATATATATGTGTGTGTGTGTGTGTAGATACATAAATCCTAAATCAAACAAAAAAAAGACCAATTCCCTCTTCTATCCCCAATCTCTCTGTTTGCTCAATAGTAATTGCTAAAGAAGTTAATATTAATAAAATTTCCAATCTTACTCTTCCAGACTTCAACATGGATTCAAAGCAACAATTCTAACAACACATGCCTCACCTCTCCCAACACACATATTAATGGCTTCACAATCCCTTCCACAGATTATTTAATAACAGCAAAGACATAAAAAAGCTTCGACACCGTCCAACATCATCCTTATCAAAAAATCCTCCACTCCCTAGTAAATAAATGACAAACAAATTGGCTTTCGAATTCCTCACAACCGTTTGCCCAAAGTTTTAGTACAAACACAATCCTCTCATTCTATCAATTGCAAACGGAGTCCACAGGGAGCCATTCTCTCTCCATTTTTAAATTCAAGCTTCTTCACATAGATCCTCCTACCAACCACCATAAACAAACTTATTATTATGCGACGACATCCGTTAATTTAACAACACGAGACGTATACAGCCAACACATACCCAAGATTCTACATTTAATTAGAAAATTGGTTTAATCTCCAACAGAATGAACGATGACCCCTTAAGTTCATCACCTTTTAACCAGTGACCGTCATCAATCCTCCTCCTCGCCAATAATGCACGTGAACACAACCTCCTTCCAATTAAACAAACCAAAAATATTAGGATTACCATACGACACTCATATGAGTTCTCCCCAGCATAGACAAATATTTTCGCAACTCAACGAACTAAACACCTCCGAACCTTTCAACACAATTCACGGATAGAAACACACACTCACTACTACCGTAAAACACTTCTTAGAATCAACAATTTAAACTATGCCTCACAGCTGGTTCGCAGTCTCAAAATAGAGCATAAAATAAATTAAAATCTCTCAAATACAGCCTCAGGAATTATCACAGGGTTTGCCTAAAACACCCAATCTTTAAACGACGAACCTCCATCCTCCCCATTTCCACATCCTGAGATGGGTAGGGACCAATTCTATAGAAAAAGTAACACAACCACTTGTTCACAATTCTTCATCCCCTAGGGGGAACCAAAAGAATAAAAAATTCCCCCTTCTTCAGCCAGCTCAATTCTATTACAAACTTACATATAATACCCCGCCTCTCCAATAGGTCATGGATATACACATATTCTTACCTCTAACCAAAATCTTCAAAGCCGACCAAATAACGTTTATTAAACACCCTCCCAAACTTTCTTAGAGAAGAAACGCTGTCCAGAAGAGGCCAAATGGACCTCGCCCGGGCAGATCAGGTCACCACCTAAACTCATGCAATATAAATATAGATTCAAAACTAAAAAATGTCAACTCCGCCACTTGACAGATGTCACAATTCTTAAGATACAATAGAGAAGTAGTTTCACGGGGGGTCGCCTGGGGGGCGTTAACTGACATCTACGGGGCGCTATTAGAGGCGGGGGGCGGTAAGGGGGCTATTGAGGGAGGGGGGTATGGGGGCGCTATTGAGGAGGGGCGGTAAGGGGAGAGATTACAAAGATAAAATTAATTGATATTATATATATATATATATATATTATATTAATGATAATATATATATATATATATATATATATATATATACATATATATATATATATATATTATATATATACTATATATATATTATATTATATTACAAATCGTTTCCGATAGTGAAAATAATAAATGACTAAAGTAATATTGGCAACATTAATTACAGAAGAAAGTTTGATTATTTTTTTTACATTGAGAAATCAATATCTATATATAATATATATATATAATATATATATATAATATAATATATATATATATCTATATATATTATATATTATATATATATTAACTATATATATATTATATATATATATATATATATTATATATATAACTTTGAATGTTGGTAAGTTGCCCAGAAGCGTCAGAAAAATATAGATACCTCAATTTAAGCAGAGATCAGACTGCAATTACTTTTTTTCGAATTTTGCTTTTTAAAATCATGCCTTAAACTTGTTAGTGATAGGAAACCTTTCCCGTGTGATGGATGTGGTTTTCGTGTGAACGTGTGATTATTACACTATGTCTCAAGCAAAAAAGAAGTGTAGGCAATATTCGTCAGAATATTTGAAATATGGATTCATTCCATTTCCATCAAATGAAAAATTGCCAATGTGCCTTTTATGTGAGAAGACTCTGTCTAACGAAGCTATGAAGCCTTCTCGATTACAAGAACATCTGTCAAAAATTCACCAAGATAAGTCAACTCAGTCTATTGATTTCTTCAAAGACATAAAGAGGAAGTATGAAGGGAGACCTACAGTAAGTTCTATGTTCGAAAAAAGTTCAGTCAATATTGATAAAGGACTTCTTGCTTCTTACAAAGTGTCTTTGTTGATTGCTAAGTGTGGCAAGCCTCATAATATTGGAGAAACACTACTTTTACCAGCTGTTAAGGTAATACTTGATACTCTGATGATTTCCAATGCAAGCAATGTAATTAAGACGCTACCTTTGAGCAATAGTTCAGTTTCGAGAAGGATCGATGAGATGGCCTCTGATGTTGAAGATCAACTTTGTAAGATAATTAGAAAAACACAGTTTGCATTACAGATCGACGAGTCAACCCTCAGTGATAATGTAGCTTTATTATTAGCATATGTTCGTTTCATAAATGAAACTGGCGAGATGAATGAAGAAATGCTGTTCGCTAAAAGTCTTACCACTGACACTAAAGGCTCCTCTATATTCCATGTACTTTTAAGTTATTTTAACGAAAAAGACATTCCATTATCTAATATTCTTGCATGTGCTACTGACGGTGCCGCAGCTATGACAGGTAGATATCGCGGTTTTAGTGCACATTTAAAGCAAGCTGTTCCAGGGGTTATGACTGTTCACTGTGTTATTCATCGTCAACATTTAGTTGCTAAAAATTTAAGCGGAAGATTATACGAGTCTCTTAATTGTGTCATTAGTGCCGTCAATAAAATCAAATGCCACTCTTTGAATGATCGTTTATTTCGCCAGCTTTGTGAAGAAAAAGACGAAGCATTTGAACGATTATTGCTACACACGGAGGTTAGGTGGCTTTCTAAAGGGAATTGTTTACAACGATTCTATAACCTCTTTGAAACAGTTATTGAATTTCTCGACACAGCTGACCACAGTCTCGCCAATTCATTAAAAGAAAGACGAACTGATGTTGCTTACCTTTCTGATATTTTTGACAAATTAAACGAAATAAATACGAAGCTACAAGGTAAAAAAATGAATTTCATCAAAACAAAAGGGATTATAGGGGCTTTTATAGAGAAACTAAGTGTTCTGAAAAGTAATTTATGCCGTAAAGACTTACGTCAGTTTCCTAATCTTCTGGCAGTTTGGGAGAAAAATGAAATTGCAGGTAATGACTTGGAAGTTTATTGTTTTCACTTAAATAAGCTGAAAGAAAACATGGAAACTAGATTTCAGGATATTATTGCGCTTCAAATACCCCAATGGGTATTCAACCCGTTTTCAACAGATGTGACTGCAGCTAATATTTCACAGTCCATGCAGGAGCCCCTAATAGACCTCAAGCATGACAGTGAATGTCAAAGTTTATTTAATGAGCTTGGATACGAAGTATTTTGGGCGAAAAAAAAAGATTCGTATCCTCTTCTATGGGAAGAAATTAAAGTATTGCTTCTGGCTTTTCCTTCAACGTATCTCGTCGAAAAAGGCTTCAGTGTTGTCACACAATTGAAAAACAAAGCCAGAAACAAATTGGATATTACTCAGAGAGGTGATTTAAGATTATGCCTAAGTACAATCTCTCCTGACATCAATCGGTTATGTGCAAGTCACCAGGCTCAAGGCAGCCACTAGTGTCAAAAATGATGTTTTAATCGTAAAATAAATTTTTTAAGGAATATGGTAAGTACTTTCTAATAATACTAATGATAATAATAATTAAATAATAATAATAATAATAATAATAATAATAATAATAATAATAATAATTAATAATAATAATAATAATAATAATAATTTAAAATAAAAATAATAAATATTATATATATATATATATATATATATTATCTATATATATAAATATATATATATATATATATATATATATATTATTATATATATATATATCATATATATATATATATTAAATATATATATATATATATTATATATATATAATATATAAATATATATATATAGTATAAACATTTTTAAAATATAAAATTCTGAAGTGGGGGGCGGTGGATTAAGCCGATAATCTCGAAGGGGGCGTTGGTTTGGAAAAGGTTGAGAACCACTGGTCTAAACCTTTGAAATTCAATTATATCGACGCGCCCCGCGCCGACTTCTCTATCTCTTCGCGTCTCGACCTGTGAAACGTGCATGGCGGCAGCCGGTTTCCTGGAATCAGTGTTAC
>JABUQX010070912.1:0-15000 GCA_015478945.1 Trachelipus rathkii
TATTTATCCTAGTTCCTGGATATATACAGAATCGTTTCTTTGAGAAATTCAAGTATCTTTTCCTCCGTTTCTCTCACGTTTTCTCGTCCTTTTTTTTTGCAAATATGTTAAACTAACCTTCTTTTTCCTCCAAGTATTTCGCGGAACTTGCGTTTTACTTGTTAAGTGACACTGTATTCTGACACCTTTTGCACTTAAATGTTATCCACTTAGAGGATGATTCCAGTGCTATTACTACTCTTAACCAATTCTCATCATTATATATAGTAATTATTAGGTAATTATATCCTAAAGATGTTTATTACAGCTATTTTAGCTTACACTAAGTGTATGTACGTTTAGATGGTTTCCTGTGGTTTCCCAAAACTGTTTCGAGCTTGTACCTGTTGGTTAAAACTATTTGTTCTGCAATTTTCGTGAACTTTATCTGCAGAATTTGGGTTCATTATCGCTGTGCAAAACGAGACTCTCAACTATTTAAAATATCATATGGTAATTATATACTGCATTGTTTCTTTAAGTTTTTTAATCTATCTTTAGAGGCAAGATTTGGTGAGCACTTCAAGTTTCTCTTTCGTGAGTTTGGTTTGTGGTAGTAAATGTTCTACTGGCGTCTTCTTTCATTTCTATTGATTCTTGATCTTATCTACCTTTCGGCAATTTTTACAATGATCTTTAGCTGTGGGGCTAGACCTATTGTAGGATACGATAGAATTGGAAAGCTTTTTTTTCTAAATTCTTCTACTTCATTATCAGTTCATTGTAAGATATTATTTTTCTGCTTTCTTATGCAATAATTGAAAACCTAATGTCCATCTTTATCTATAAGTGTTTTCTCAGGGTTTGTATTATCCACCAATTTTTTCTAACTTCTCATTATACTATCTCTATTTTTTCCTATTACTCTAAGCCAACGACTCTATTTTTCAACTCATTTTAATTCCTGAAGATGTCCATGTAAGAGGCAAACGGTTACGCTTGAGGGTGGCTTGTAGCGCCTATCTGGAAATAATCTAAAGAATTTCTAATTGGTGCATGAAGAATTGGTTTTTGTTTTAATAATCGTAATTAATTCTTTTCTTGCTAACTCGCATTTCACACCCAAATTTATTTGAACACTCGACTCGACTTTGTTTGTCCTTATATTGACTTGGTGTTTTTTTCTCGTCTTTATTGGAATGTCAATTTTTATATTTCTGACAAGCTTTCAAGAGGGTTTGGGTGTTCTAGAGGTGCGCTCGGAATTTTTCAGCAGTACACAAGTATTTGTTCGCTTGATAATCTATTATAAGGGAGGTGTTTCTTAATGCCTGTTTATAATATATGCTCCACCTAGGGTGGATTCAACCAGTCTTCACTTCTAAAGGGTGGAAAGTGCTTCTCTATTCTCTCAATATACATTCTTTTTGCTAATGAAATCCCGAATGATATTTTGCTTGATTACGTGAAGAGCCCACCATTCACGTATCAGCTCTTATTCACTTATGCCAATATTCAGATTTTTCAGAAGAGTCACTTTTACACTCACTACATTGGAGAGGAAGAAAGATAAAGAAGCTAGTGGTGATTCTGTGTCAAAATCCGTTATCCGCCCTCCTTTTCATTATCCATTGTTATTCTTGCTGCTTTTTCTATATCTGCACAATAATATTGTTCTTTAGACTTTCCACATCTTTCGAGACTTTCATGGTTTGAGTCACTGCCTGCATTCTTTTAATACAGTGTGTAAATAATGTACGTCCTAGATCTGCCCTTGGTGGGGAAGCTGCTCCGGAATGTGATCTGTAGGTTATGCGTGTGTAAAGAACAGAGGGACAATTACTAGGAGGGCAGGGTGTGGCGGAGTTGGGTGTTATAACGCTATCCACTTAATTTTTTCTAGGAAGGATCATACTGAAAAAGAACCTGGTGTGGTCGCAGTAATACGAACTTATCTTATCAGAGCAACACGGAGCGCTATTCTTCGTGCTAAAATGGACTGTACAGGATATGTCGGAGAGGTCGAACTGGACTGTCGGATCATTGTCGAGGGCGGATGGTGGGTTAAGGTGATGGGATGTGTTTAGAATCAATTAGTGAATCTGCTTGCGTGTTGACCCGTGAACAAAGGATGAAAGGATGGTCGTAGTGGAGTGAGTGGTTGATGATGTTTCGAGATGTAGTTACAGTGTTGGAACATAGATCAGAGGGAATGATGGTGCGTGGTGAACGCTAGAAGGAGTTCGATTTACTGATGAATGTTGATTTGTGGGCAGAGTGGGGTGGTTTTGTGGTTCGAAGTGTGTCTAGACTTTTTAGAGGGGTAAAGCAATTTGTGCGTGGATAAAAAGATAGCTTGGAATGAATGAGGAAAGTCAAGTTATGTTAACCCATTACGCTCCATGGTGTATCATCCATATTTTCCTCTTCAACTTAAAATTAAGTAAACAATTGTTTACTTTGATTGGTTTTCTTTTCTATTTTGCACACAGGGGGCGTGTCCTCAAACATTCGTTCTTCTCCTAGAAATCGCAACTTATATTTTTCATCCTGGTCCTGGGTCATTACTAAATCTATTCTTGAAGAAAAATGCAATAATTTTCTTCGTGTATTCTTCTTTCTCATTGTTTTTTCATAGTCTTATATTTTTGTTTTTGCAAATGTTTAATAACTTTCTTTTCCCCTCCAATTGAGATATTTCTGGGTGCAATTGCGTTTTCTTCCGCAAGCTGAATGTTTATTCGATTTGCTTTAACTCCACCTTAAGACGATTCCAGTGATTTATTATCGTCTCTACATCCTCTTCAGACTCATTTATAGTAATATGGTGTAATTAATCCTAAATATGTTATACAGCTATTATTTAGTTACACTAAGAAGGTTGTACTGGTAGACGTTTCAGTGTATTCTTGTGAGGTTCTACATATTAACTCTGTATGTCCGAGTTGTACGATCTTGGACCATTGGTAAAAACGATTTGTCCTTTTAAGATCTTTACGAGCTTTCACTCCTGACAAGCTTTTGCGTTTCATTCGTGTGCAAAAAGAAGAACCCTCTCAACTCCTTAATATGGTCTATTCCGTTTTACCTATTGTCTTTTCTTAAGTTTTTGTAAATACTATACTTAAGAGGAGCATTGGGAGCCTTCAATATATATGTTCGTGGTTGGCTTTTGGGTAGACGAAATGGCCCGTTATATAATAAGCTGGGTGTATCTTCTTATCCGTATCTCTCTGGATTTTCTTGCATCCATAATCCTTAACGGATTCAAATGATGCTTCTAAGTCTGTGGGAATTAACGACAGTAATTGATGGGGCATAACTCAGATAGAATCTGGAAAAAGTTAGTTATTTTACTCACAACTTCTCTCCTTCCTAACAAAACACGGATTAGATATCGTTATGGGCGTATTCTCTTTCTGCTTATCGATATAAATAGTTGCAACATTGCTCATACCTTATATTATAGTGTTTCTAGGTTTGTAACTGATTCCCACGTCTTTATCTTTATGCTACATTAATAGGAACTTACCTCTTTACTATCTTCACCGTATTCTCTACGCCCGACTCCTATTTTTCAACAAACCATTTTAAATTCTTGAAAAGGATGTCCCAATGCAACCGCTCACGCTTGAGGCGGCTTGGGAAACTATCCTCGACTTTCTAATAAAGAATTTCTAATTGGAGCGAGATGAGAATGGTTTTTTTCAATACTATAAATTATTCCTTGATTTGCTATACGGGAGACACTTCCACCAACATTTTGCGACAAACTTACGGAAAACGTTTGTTGGTCTATAATATTTTTTTGATATATATATATTTTGGGTGTTTTTTAAATATTGCATTTATGATAGATATATATATATATATATATAGACAGCTTTCAAGGAGTTTGGGGTGTTCTGAGGTGACATGTTTGAGAACCAGTTGCTCGCCTTTAAGGGGTGATGTTCTCCCTGTTTATTAATTATGCTATATTATGGTGGATTCTCAAGATATAGATATAAGAGATAGAGAGTATCTTCTCTTCTCATTCAGAAGATAGATATAGAGTCCTCTTAGATAAAGAACATCCGCCAAATAACTATTCTATCTTGACAAAAATCAACCCAGAACACACACACATAACAAAAAAAATATACTATAAACGTCTTCAGTATACTCCAATTTATTACAGATTTCGAAGTGGTCTGTTCCACTCAACTCTATACATTTTTATCAGTTAAGCCCTACTATTCTTTATCCCATTCTTATTAATATATGATTGATTTTAGATAGATGAAAATGTATTGTAAGGAACAAATTTTCAAATATTTCGCACCTTTAATGTAATATAAATATGGGCAAATGCAAATTGTTAAATCAGTTGTGGTAAATAAATGCAAAAGATCTAGAATCTTTGTGGGGACTGAGAATGATATACAAATAATGTACGTTCTGCCGTGTCGTAGGGGCACTAAAGAGGCAGTGAGCTGACGAGCTATAGAGGGTTTCGGCTCCATTTATTTATTCCTGAGGAAGGATAATCCTGCACGACCTGGTAGTGATCGCAGATTAAAAGACTTATATTATCGACGAAACTGAGAATATTATTTCATCTAACTGGAATGTTAAAGGAATAAATGTTCGAAGACGAGGTCTGAACATGGAATGTTAAGGAATTTGTCGAGGAGAGAGGGGTAAGGTTGTGGATGTGTCTTTAAGAAGGGTAACTTTAATTGATGATGTGAAGAAAAGATGAAAGGAGGTCGTTGAAGGACAACGTGGTGTGAGCTATAGAATGTGTGTGTGTCATTGGATATAAGAGTGATGAGAGGGAGCAGAAGGAGTTGAAGATTCTGATAGATTACGATTTGGGTGCAAAAGGAAGCTAGGAGGTTGAGAATTTATAGTTAATGTTTACTTAGAGGAAGTAAACGCAATTGTGGCAGATAGGAAAGATAACATTGGAATGAATAGAGGAACAGTCAAAGTCCTAGTTAACGATTAACTGACATGGATGTAACCAGAAAATATTCTATTTTATCCTTTCAATAGAGTGTGCAATAAATTTGGTGTTACTTGTGGCTTTTTTATTATCTATTGCTAACAAGGAAAGAAGAGGAGAATGTGACTTCCAAAATATAACCAAACAGGATAATGTATAAAATCCTCACAACATTCAACCAACTTAAGTTTGCACTGACCTGGTGCTGGAGAAAATAAAATACAAAACGTTTCAGACAAATAAGAAGAGATACATGATATATATATATACAAGTCTTTCTAGTATTATCAATATTATTCTGTATACAAATGAATTTTTTGAGTATGGCTGCTATTCAAATATTGACAACAAATTCATGACGTTACCAGTTGTACAGTGGGACACCTATAACTTCGTATATGAACTTTTCATATAGAATAAAAATATGGAGGCATAACTAACATCACACACGAATTCGACGCTTCCAGTGCTATTCTCCTCCTTCTCCAAAGGCAATCAGGTTTGAGGGCCAGAAGAGGCGACTCACGCCATGTTATATTCCAACTTCTGTGCGAAATTAGGAAAAGCTTGACCGGTTGAGTTGTATAGGAGAGAGATCCTGATTTTGCTATTTTTTCGTGGACATCCTTTGTGGTTCGTCACCCCCTGTCTTCGGACGACATATGTTCCTGCTTGGTCCCTTTTGTCTTGTCTACCTATGCTATCAGGCTTTCGCACCATAATAGCCGTTGTAGCCACGTTCATTATCGCACTGTGCACGAACACGAGCCCTCTGTTCTTTTTCAATTGATAGCGTCTTAATCGTATTTACCCTCCATTGTTTCATTGTCGTATATTTTCCATGCTTCTATGTCGGGCGCTTTGGGCGCTTCCTGGTGTTGTGTAAGTGTTTTTAAAGCTTTGGTTTTGGTCCCATGTTCTCCTGGGGCATTTCTTTTCTTCTCTCTCTGATTTTGGTCGCTCTCCCTTTCGGCATTTCACACAATATTTAGCTTGGGCTGCCTTTGTACAAGTGACTTATCGTAGACATCTGGACCCCACGCTTTTTTTTCTACCCTTTTCTCTCTCCATTCGTTCATCTGGATGGGAAGGTTCTCTCTCAAAAGTTCTATCTATCACGTTGCCCCAATATAGAGCTCTCCTTTTATCATTTACGTGTTCCTCAGGGTTCTGTCGTAACCCCAACTCTTTTTTTTTTCTTCACTTATCTTCATACTTTACCTATCTTCTTTCTTCCATCTTCTCCTAGCCCGACAATCTTCTTTTGCTAGTCCTATTCTTTCATGCTAGTCTGTCTCATCCTAGGGCCATCCGGCTGACGCTGTTGCGGAAGGGGTTGACTGACGCCATTCTCTATAATTGGCCATTTCATACACGTGACATTTCTGACTTTGGGCGCCTGCGATGGTTGTTTATATTCACATTAAAAAATTCCTAAGCTTCGTTATAATACCTTTATTTGCTATTAAATCGATACCTTTATTACAAATCTTTGGCCACACCCTCTCGCCCGCTTTGTGTTTGATCTTCTATTTTAGAGAGAGTGCTTCTTATATTCATCACGTCCTTGTCATTTAGTGACGGGTACCTTTTTATCTTCCTTTCATGAGTGCGGCTTCCACGCGGTTGGGTGTTTCCTGGGATAACCTTGGCTTTTTCCGTCCATATTGATTACCGTTGCATTAAGAACCGGCATCTTTGGTGCGAGGGTGCGTTGATTCTAGAACCTGGTATTTGATTATTGCTGCCTTCCACCTTAAGGGTGGGTGTTTTTACCTTGTGCTAAACACGCTTTCTTCCAGAATGGGCATAGGGAGGTAGCTCTCTTCTCGTAAGTATTATCTTGTCCAATGGTTTTAAAGTGGGATATGTAATCGTCTATGCTCATGCTCAAAAATAATGTGCATTTCCTTAAATTCTTTTCTTTGAACTTAGCTACACTCTACTCGCCGCCTCTTCTAAACTCTAATTTCACTTTATTTTTTCTTTGTGTTCTTTGTGTAGTGGTCGATGTCTTTCGTTGCGGTGGTGGTTTTGCTCGTCGCTTGCGCTCGTTCTCACGTTGTTGTGTGCTCTTTGTCTTTGTGGTTTTGCATCGGGATGTCGATTGTGGCTGTTGCTGTTTCTATTAAAGTCTCTTTTACGTATTGTTCATGATTATTTCTCTTATTCTTAAAGTGGTCGTTAAAACGCTTCTTGGTCTTTCTTTCCATGATTTTTTTTGGGCACCTTTACACTGAGAGTTTATTTATGCTCTGCCTTTTATCATATGTTGTTTGAAGTCCTATGCCCTCATCGAGTCTTCTTTCTCAACTGTTAGACAAGAGCTTTCTGGCAAATGGGGGATTATTTTGAGGGCTGGCTTAGCTGGTGAACCAACTTAATGGGCGTGAGGTAGGATTTTTGTTAAAATCTAAAAATGTATTCGATTGAATAGGGTTCGGAATTTCTATTAAAAAATCTCTTTTTTTATTTCTGTTTAGGACCGGGATTCCATATAGAGAATAGGCCGGAACACACTGGTCAGTGCTCGCGTACTGACTTTGCACTTTTGCTTGTCTAATACAGAGCCCCTGGGGGCGCCTTTTTTGTTATACTTGTACTTTTCATGACTTCGTGGATCTTGTGTATAAAGAGCATCACAATTTGGGGCCGAGTGGTTTCTGTATTAAACGACCTGGGCAATAGTATCTCACTTGGCATAATTTGTGTTGGAGAAGCCGCAGGTGGGTGAGTGTGTAGGGGTTTTGTGGCTTTTGTTTTCGCCGGTTCTTTCTCTGCTTGCTGGTGCCTTATGCTTCTAGAGAGTCGTGCTGTACGTTCGGGGTCGTTGGGTAAAGTGGGTGTGAGGTGCGGTGTGTGTGTCTGTGGCTACTGGCGGCTGATGAAGATGTGCCGCGCGGGTTGCGCGTATCTAGCAAAGAAGCTTTTGCTATATATAATGGGGCTGGTTTTGTGGGAGATTTGGTTCATTGTTTCCGCTTTTGGGGCGTCAAAAGGCTTTGTGCGAGGTAAGGTCTACGTGACCCTTGGCTGTGAGCGAAGTAAAAATGTTGTATGTGTTTTCCCTTTCCCGCTTGAATTCTTGGGTGTTCAATTTTTTTTTTACTCAACATTCATGTAATTTCTTGGGTTTTATACCACGGACCGTTTTTTTTTTTATATCTGTCGATTTATGTAAAATTAATAAAATATAGAAATTTATTAAAAGGGGGCGGGTGACATAATAATCTCTGACTTAAAATCAAAGAAGTGGTAAGTGAGGATTTTTTTTTACCTTCTACGCCTCGCAAAATTATTCGTTAATTCAAATTGAAGTAGGTATGGCATACTCAGTGATAGGAACTTATCGATTTCTCAGACTACGCGACACATAAGGAGAAAACTTTTACTTTAAATCTTTCATAAACTCACGTGTATAGAAATGGACTATATCGTCAGAATTTTTCTTTCTCCAAAGTTTTTTTTGCGATCGCTGAACGGCCTTTCTCCTGCACCATCACTTTCATATCGGCTAAGTTTTATTACTTCTTAACAAAGGTCCAAGCAGAATCCCATTTTTTAAAATAATGGGTAAGTTTTCTCCGATACAGTAAGCAAGAATTTATAGCCTGTTTTCATACTCAGGGGCACGTTTATGGAGTTTTCATATACTAAATCTTTTTTGATCTGGTATCGAATTCCTGGGATTAGGCTTAAATTAGATATTGATTTAACTCCCTTAATGTGATCTTTTCAAACATTCCCTATTTTTATATCTCTTTTCTTTATCTCCGCTGATTGTGACTTTCGAGATTTTATATAAGAGTTATTTGTATTAAACTACAAACACACTCCAAATTTTTAAAAAACATGTCTATTGAAACATTTAAAATTGTGGGTGATAAATCCACCCAGATGGAAATTTTCAAAATAAGCGATTAAATTGGATGAGTCAAAAAATCTGTCATTCTGAGTGAACTACCTTCTTTGTCTTTGGTTCTTCATTATATGATATTAGCAACAAGTTATTCCTCCGCCTATTAAGTTTACTCATGGCCACTATGGGAGTTGGTAATTTTTAAAGACTTTTAATTAAAAGTGGAGAATTTCGAGGGTGGTGGTTTTCTATCGAGCCTCCATTTAAACAGTTTAGCTAAAATTTATACATTTGAAATCAATATAACATAATTTTTATCAATTTGTTCTGGTTTCAAACGGATTTTGGAAATATTAATTGTGTTAATTACAGGAAGTTAGAAATGATATTTCCTGATAACTCAGTTTCGGGAGGTAAGGAAGCTTTTTGGGCGATCTAATAAAAATATATCATTGTATTGGTTGTATTTTTGAAAATTATGGACGTATCTGGCATTTGGGAGGTTCGGTTGTTTACTACGCATAATAACTGGCGTTTCTTTCTTTCCTTTCTCTTGCTCTGCTTTAAGCAGAAATGGTATAAACAGGGTGATTCATTTAGTTGGATTATTAAAAACGAGATTAAGGGGTTGACTGTAGTTTTAGATTCGGTTTAGGAACTGATTGGTCTGGGGTCACTCAGCTTTTTATAATTCTTCCATTCTTGTTCACGTACTTATCGAAATATTCTGAACACTTAATTAAAATTAATAATATGGGTCTCTTTCTTGGGCTTTTTTCTCCTCAGATGTGGGCCTTTTAAGTAAGAACCTTGTTTTTTGAAATGTTTATATTTTTACTTCTTTCTATTCCATATGATGTTCCGGGGTTTGTTTCTCATGTTACCAACCTTTTTTTAACTCCTTCTAACCTTTTTCTAAGCTTCTTAATTAATGTTAGAAGTTTACTGTCTTAAATTCTTTCCTATGCTTATTACAATTTATCAGACAACCCGTTTCATATATAAATTGTTACTCCTCGTATTCTAATTTAATATATTTGGGTGTGTCACCGGGGGCCCCCGGCTTCACTTGCTTGAATAGAGGCGGATACCTTTTATGTGTGTAGTTATGTAACGTAATTACGTACAGACATTTGACTATCTGATTTTGCTTGGAAGGACTTTTCGGTTAGGGCGGCCTTGACGCTGGTTTGTTTTTTGCCTTCTCCCTTTCCCTTTTTTCTTGCTCTTCTTTCGCTCTTCTCTTTTGGGCCCTGGCCTTTGGTTGTTGTCTTCATCTTCTTGGTTGCTTGCTTTTGTCTAAGATTTGGTGATAAATTGGGAAACAGAATCAATATTTAAAGTCTTGGGCTTTCTACAAAAATTCTTTTTTCTGGCCCTTCTACGCGGTTGGGAATGTATTTTCCCTGACGGTCCTTACCGTCTATTCTTATCCCGTCCAAAAATAAGAATGGTAAATAATGTAAATAATTTAGATGGATAAAAAAGAAATAATATTAATTTGTTGAAGGTGATATGTATTATTTATTCAAAATTATGGGACAAGTAAGCGTAGTCGGTTTGTATTATTTTATACTTTCTGGGTGCATGTTTTAAAAAATCTGTTTTTTATTTTGCAAAACTCCCATTTTATATTCGGTTTGGACACTAATATTCCTTATTATTATTATAATGGAAAATATAAAGTGCTTCATCCATCATTCGCAAGCCCTAATCTATATGTCAGATCCCGTTAGAATAAGAATTCTTCATGTTCACTATTCCTCTCTCAAAAAAAAATATAATTTAAGTACCTCGGACCTATATGAAATTGTGAATACAAAATGTATACAATTACTTCTATCAATTCTTATCTTGTACTCGATCTCTTTTCTTTACCTTTTCTTATATACTCCGTCTTAAGCTCAAAAATCGTAATATCTATATTCTCGATTGATAATTAATTTAATTCTTCTTGCAATTTTTCTTTCTTTCTTGATCTTCAGTTCAAGTACGCCCCCTTTCAGAAAAAATCATTTCAAAATCATTTTAATCTCGTCACATTACTTATGTCAAAATGTACATTCTGTTCTCTCTGTCTTACTTCTCTTCTCCTTATCTCTTCTTTCTCTTCTCTCTTCGTTCTCTCTGTCTTTTTTTTTCTGAAATGTCTTTATATGAAGTATTCTTTTCGTTGATCGATATGACTTTTGTATCGTACAAAGTGTCTTTAATCGTTCTATTCTAAATTTAAGTAAAAATGGATTATTTTTTATCCTTCTCTCTATTTTCAAATCAAGCCGACCTAGAGCAACAGTTTTAATTAATGCGAAATATGAATATCTAATTTTCTCTTTCTCTTTCTCTCTTGCTTTCTCTGGAATGTGTTAAAATCA
The DNA here is from genome assembly GCA_015478945.1 of Trachelipus rathkii. Classification (NCBI taxonomy): domain Eukaryota; kingdom Metazoa; phylum Arthropoda; class Malacostraca; order Isopoda; family Trachelipodidae; genus Trachelipus; species Trachelipus rathkii. The sequence continues at coordinate 11,204 of JABUQX010070912.1, forward strand.
TGTAAATTTAAAGAATCAATTTCTGTGTGTTTTATAAAAAAAATAAAGAAATTAGTCTAAAATAAAGTTTTAAATTTTAATTTTAAGTTTGAAATGATTACTTATTTAGATATGAAAATCTCTTTCTTAACATATTGATTTAGAATATTTATTGTTCTCGTATCTTGATACGAAAATATCTATTCAGGAACTAAAATGTATTCTCAATTCAAATTTTCTAGAAATATATCTCATATTTATTCTTTAAATTAAGTTAATGATTATCGAATCTTTAAAGGTAAATAGATACATTATCAATCTGATTAGTCATTTTCTGATTTAAGAAGAAATTAAGTTTCTCTCTCTTCTTTATCTTTCTTCTTTCTTTCTTTCTCTCTCCTACAATCTACTCTCTCATCTCTTTCTCCACTAACGTTGGATCAGATTGTTCTATCATTTTGTCAAGAAGACATCACTAGCTATAGCATTACTTCTTTGATGTCTATCGGTACCCTCTCTTGTCTCTCTCTTCGCAGTCCATCTCTTTCAGCTTCTAAGTGATAGATATTACACTACTTGCAAGCACATGAATATTCAATAAATGTACCAATGATTGCATGCAATTTCAAACTAACTACTGCAGCTTCACTATTTAATTAATATTTGGATGATAATATTAATAATATCATAATAATAAATTTCATACTAATAATAATAATAGATCATATAAGTTGAGCAGATAATAAATGTAAAGTTTAGGGTTATAAATCATTTAAATCATTCCAATAATAATAATTAATCTTTTATTAATAATTCATAATCTTTCCAATTCAATCATTCATATATCATTATATCTAATTAATTTCCATTCTCTTATCCATATTTTTCCCATTAATTCATCCCATCTCGAATCCCAACTCTCAATTCAATACATAATAATATAAATAATAATAATAATAATAATTAATAGATATAATAATAATAATATACTAATAATAATTAATAATAATTAATAATATATAACTAATATAAATATATATAAAATAATAATAACATATATAATAATATAATAATAAATAATAATAATAAAAGTAATTAACATAGGATAAAATAAAATACATATAATGTAAAAATAAAAACATAAAACGTATGCAAGTTAATTAAAAATTATCCTACATCGATATTATAATTATAAGATTACAACAATTTATAATTTATTATTATTATTATTAATTATTTTTTATTTATTCTCCTTCCTTATTATTTTTATTATATTATTTCTTCATTATATTATTCTTATTATTAATTATTCTTTTATTATCTATTATTATCTATTATTATTATATCAGATATATTCTCATATCTATTTTTACTTCGCCAATTGCCAACGAAAACAATATATAGCCTATAACTTAACGTCTATTAAAAAGAATAACGATGCGGGCGACTCTCCTTATTTAATATTTTTACTGTATTTAGTATTTGATTACCTATTATATATTATAATTACCTTCAATCTGGAAGCCAGTTAAATCAACCAAAAATATAAAATTTATTTTAGCTAAAATTATTTACCAAATGACCTTAATGGAAGGCAGTTGGTTGGAATAAGTATTTTATAATAATAATAATAATAATAATAATAATAATAATTTTATTTATAATAATAGATAATAAAAATAGTTAATTAAAATATAATAAATAATCATATATATAATAATAATAAAATAATTAATAATATTATCAATATATAATATAATAATAATAATAATAATAATAATATAATAATAATAATATTATTATTTATATAATAATAATTAATAATAATAATTAATAATAAATTATTATAATAATAATAATAATAATAATAATAATAATAATAATAATAATAATAATAATAATAATAATAATAATAATAATAATAATAATAATAATAATAATAATTAAAATAATATATTAATATTACTATTCATAATAATAATAATAAATAATAATAATTAATACAATAATAATAATAATACATATAATATATAATAATAATATATTAATGAATCATAATTAATAATATGAATAATTAATAATTATTATTATATATAATAATATGTTATAATATAATAATAATAATAATTAATTTAAATAATAATTAATAATAATAATAATAATATAATGTTATTATTGAATTGCTAAAATTTTATATCATTTACGACTGTCGTTGTTAACCAAATCTATATCAATAACAATAACATACAATAGAATATTAGTAATAATATAATATAATATAATAATAATTAATAATAATAATAATAATAATAATAATAAAATAATAATATAATATATAATAATACATAATATGATGAATAATAATAATGAATAATAAATAATAATAATAATAATTAATAATAATAAATAATAGTATTAATAATATATAATAATTATAATAAATATATATATAATAATATCAATAATAATAATATATATATAATTAATAATAAAATAATAATAATATAATAATAATTCAAAATAATAATACTCTAATAATTAATAATAATAATAATAATAATAATTAAAATTTACTGAAAATAAAATTTTCAAAATTATTTTAAAATATTTTATTTGTTAACTTGTGAAGTTAATTACAATGAATTAATTTAAAGAGCAATTAAAGAAATAAAGAAAGAGGAAACCGTTTATCTATCTTTGTACACAAGACAAGACAAGACCACAAGACAAGACAAGACAGAACAAGACAAGATCAGACAAGACAAGACAAGGACAGACAAGACAAGACAAGACCTGAAAAGTGATAATTATGTTGGAACAAAGTTATACATGTATTAATTCTATTAATATGGACACCATTGGTACAAGAACTATTTATTAGATTTAGATTAACGGATGCTGACGTGGTTTTTTCATCATCAACGCCGCTCATTAAATATTATTAATTTTCGTAAATTAATTTTCTTTTTTTTTAATATCCAAGTTGCCCCTACCATATCCGAAAGTGAATAGAAAGCCTATATAAAGTAAATCAAACGACTAACTGGATAAGTAACGAGAGCTACGCAATCATAAAGGTTCCATTTAAATATAACTGCCGACGACACTGAGCTGTTGTAAATTCATGTAAAGGTTCATTAATAGCAAATTCAATAGGCTTATTTTTTAGCTTAGTCTTAGGGTTAATTTTTTATAAGCCAGAAATAAAAAATTCTAATAATAAATAAATATAAGTATAAATTTAATCTCTTCAAAATAAGATAAGCTGGGTCAAACACCTTGACAAAGGTATTGTCCTTTATTAGGGTTTTATTTTTTTTATCAGAGCTGCAGAATGGGTAAATTTTTTTTTTCAGTTCCAGGCACCATCATTTGCAAGCTATTACAGATACATAAATATATCTTATAAGAAGGCAAACAGGATTATCACAAAACACTTGCAGGCCTTGTAATTCTTTGAGAAGCTATTTCAATTCCAACCCCATACAATATGCTTAAATGCCCTAGCACTAAGAGTAAACCTATACCTAGCAGGTCAAGTAAAGCCTATTCGCAAGGAAACTAGTAGGCTAATCAGTCTTTCAATTTTAGTCAAGGTATATTTAACATATGTATAAGCACCTAATTTAAGCTAATAACACAAATTTCTGTTTGTTTAGGGGACACTTTGCAATTGATAGAGTATTTTATATCAATTTCAAAAGAGGGAACAGATTCTTCGCTTGCACTATAAGGTGCATTATAATTTCCATATTGCAAAACAATAAACAAATTTGAAACAATGTGATTATAATCTTCACAAATAACTACGTTACAAG
>JABUQX010070912.1:20000-22280 GCA_015478945.1 Trachelipus rathkii
GCGCGACAAAAATGACTTTTTTGTAAGTGGTGCGCCTATTCTAAGGCGGTGCGGTGCGGTCCGGTGCGGTCACACAAATTTAGTGTCCCAATGCAGGGATATTTTAAAATTATAAGGTTGCGGTGCAGGGTGATACTCGCATTGAAAGCAGGGTAGGGCGGGCGCGACAAAAATAGTTTTTGTAAGTGTGCGCCTATTTTCTAAAGGCGGTACGGTGCGGTGTGGTGTGTGTGGTGCGGTGCGGTGCGGCACAACAATTTTAGTGTCCGTGCAGGGATATTTTAAAACCTATAGTGTAGCGTGCAAGTGATACTCATTGGAAACAGGGATAAAGGGAAGCGCGACCAAATGACTTTTTGTGCAGTGGTGCGCCTATTGTGAAGGCGGTGCTTGTGCGGTGCGGTTTTCTCCGGTGCGGCACACAATTTTGTGTTCCGATGCAGGGATATTTTTTAAAATTATAGGGTTGCAGTGCATAGTGATACTCATTGAAACAGGGGTAAAAGGCGGCGTCGCGACAAAAAATGACTTTTTGTGAGTGGTGAGCCTATTCTTAGGCGGTGCGGTGCGGTGAAGGTCCAGGTGCGGCAACACATTTTTAGTGTCCGAATGCAAGGGATATTTAATTATTAGGTTGCCCGGTGCAGAGTGATACTCATTAAAACACGGGTAAAGGGCGCGACAAAAATGACTTTTTTGAGTGGTGCGCCTATTCTGAGGCGGTGCGGTGTGGTGCGGTCCTGGTGCGGCCCCACATTGTTGTGTCCCGATCGGGGATAGTTTTAAAATTATAGGGATGCGGTGCAGTGTGATACTCAATTGAAACAGGGGTAAAGGGCGGGCGCGACAAAAATGAATTTTTTGTGAGTGGCGCATATTACATGAGGCGGTACGGTGTGGTGTGGTAGCCGTGCGGTGCGGTGCGGAAGTGCGGTCCGGTACGGCTCACAATTTAATTGTCCCGATTGCCAAGGGATATTTTAAAATATGGGTGCAGTCAGAGTGATACTCTTGAACCAGGGGTAAAGGGCGGCGCGACAAAAAATGACTTTCTGTGAGTGGTGCGCCTATTCTGAGGCCGTGCGGTGCGGTGCGGTGCGGTCGCGGTGCGGCAACAAACAATTTTAGTGTCCCGATGCATGATATTTAAAATTATAGGGTTGCGTTGCAGAGTGATACTCATTGAAATAGGGGTAAAGGGCGGTCGCGACAACAATGACTTTTTGGTGTGTGGTGGTGCCTTATTCTGCGGCGGTTGCCATTGCGGGTGCGGTGCGGTGCGGTGCAGTGCAAGTGCCGGTGCGGCACGTGCGTGCGGCACAGCAATTTTAGTGTCCTCGATGCAGGTATTTTAAAAATAATAGGGTTTGCAGTGCAGAGTGATACTCCATTGAAACAGGGGTAAAAGTGCGGCGGCGACAAAATGACTTTTTTGTAAGTGTTGCGCCTATTCTGAGGCGGTGCGATGCGGTGCGGTGCGGTCCGCGTGTGGCACACAATTTAGGGTCCCGATGCAGGAATATTTTAAAACTATAGGGTTGTGAGGTGCAGAGTGATACTCATTGAACAGGGTAAAGGGCATCGCGACAAAAATGACTTTTTTGTGAGTGTTGCGCCTATCCTGAAGTGGTGCAATGCGGTGCTGGTGCGGTGGGTGGCACACAAATTTTGTGTCCCGAGCGGATATTTTAAAATTATAAGGTTGCGGTGCAGAGTGATACTCATTGAAACAGGGGTAAAGGGCGGCACGACAAAAATGACTTTTTTGAGTGGTGCGCCTATTCTGAGGCGGTGCGGTGCGGTGCGGTGCGGTGCGGTCTGGTGCGGTGCGGTGCGGTGCGGTGCGGTGCGGTGCGGTCGGTGCGGCAAACAAATTTTAATGTCCCGATGCAGGGATATTTTAAAATTATAGGGTTGCGGTGCAGAGTGATACTCATTGAAACAGGGGTAAAGGGCGGCGCGACAAAAATGACTTTTTGTGAGTGTGCGCCTTTCTGAGGCGTTGTGGTGCGGTGCGAGTGGGCGGTCCGTGTGCGGCACCAATTTTTAGTGTCCAGAATGCAGGGATATTTTAAAATTATAGGGTTTGCGGGTACAGAGTGAACTCATTGAAACCACAGGTAAAGGCGCGCGCAAAATGACTTTTTCGTGATGGTGCGCCTATTCTGAGGGCGGTGCGTGCCGTTGCGGTGTGGTGCGGTCTGATGCGGCCCGATTTAGTGGTCCCGATGCAGGATACTGTTTTACCAAATTATAAGGGTTTGTGCGGTGCAGAGTGAT
>JABUQX010070913.1:0-13322 GCA_015478945.1 Trachelipus rathkii
TTGCTGGCAATTCTATGCTCGCAACACAGTGGTTTTGGGTAATAAGTAATAAAAATGAAGGTTCCAATAAGTGTGGAAAGTAGGTCACACATACAACCATTGTGTAATGTAAATAGTGAGTGTGGTATAAATACTATAACGATCCATTCAGCAATAACTTTCATATCAAACGTATAATAGAGAATGAAATAACATTTGCCGCCTACTAGCTGTCAGAATAGCGTGGTTTTTCAATGGTAAGAGAAAAATTTAAGATGTTTTGATACGGATACAGCTTCTATTAGTAGTTATAATTTCAATCATAAAGAAGCTGCTGAAAAAAGCGTATGACCTAATTATAACTAGTTCTTACCTATTATTAGAATATGAAGGTTTCAAACTTTCATTAGGCTCTAAAATTAAAAAGGTTTTCAATTCATAATATTAAATTTGGGTAAGAAGTATTTTAAATAGTTAGTTATTATTCAATTCACTTTTCCCTTTAATTAATTTTTATGATGAATTAAATATAATTCATAAAGTAAATGGGCATTCTCAGATGTTATAAAAATAGAACTTAATTGCTTTTTAAATTTTGCTGAATTAATCTTTAACAATTTCCTATATGTAAATAGCGATTCCAATTTTAAAATAGATGTTTTTGCTTGGAATAGAAAATAAATAGACCTTGTTTCCATCCTTTCAGACTGTACCTTTTGCAAGTGGTGCCATTGTTTACATATTGGTAATAATAAATTAATTCAAATAGGTAATATTTCCATAATTCTTTTAAAAGTAGAGAACAAACATTGTCCTAGTTGGTTGAACCAGAAAAGTAAACAGAGCTTAGTAATGATCTCATAACTCAGTCTAAAAGTTGGAAACAAAAATATGCAGTAATTCCTAAAATGATCTGAATGTATAACAGAAGGGCTGAATACAGCAAGTGTAATTTCGTGTAGAACCGATCCAAAAGGTTTATTGTTCTAAATCCCATTGACAACAAGTTTTTGGATTCTGATATTGACAATGGTTTGGAAAATCTGTTTAGCCTGGAATCATTGGGTATCAAACAGAACGCAAGACATTCTGAACACTGATATATAAAAATTGTCAAAGTGGCAACATTATTTAATCAGAATATGATTTTCAAAGACAACCATTATCATGTAAGTCCTTCCTTTATAGATATTCGTCTTACTAAAAAATAAAATTAGTTCCTAATAATTTTAAAAATAATCATATTATATATTAGCATAATTATATTTTTTGTTTATGAGAAAGAGTAGAATAATCAAAATCACATATATAGATATGATAAAGTCTTTGAAAGATCAATTGAATGATAGAATAATTGAAAAAAAGTAAAATATAAATTTAATGATCCTCAGCATATTTGTGAATATAACATAAAATTCATTCTCATCGTATCCTATAATAAGCGGACAATCGGACAGAGTCAAAGCTACTAAATAATAGCACCAGTTTTAATTGTATATCCTTAAAAGAACTAAACTGCTTCCCATCTCTTGAATTTAGAGCTGCTATATACAGTGGTTATGACCTCATGAATTCACTTTTAAAGCTACTACTTGTGTGTTCAGAACGAATCGTACTGTCGTCATAAGTGATTGCTAAAACAAGCGAGTTTCTGAAATGATAGAGTTAAAAAGTGAAGTGGACATGAATCGGTTCCACTTCTTGTGGTTTAATAACTGGGCAGTTAAGGAAGCTATATAGGGTCCTATCACTTTAATATGGGTTTAGCACTCTTCCAGCCATATATCTCTTGCATTAATATAATGAAATATCATGCTCATAAAGTATCCACATGATAGAATGTACTGAAAATATTATCATCAAGGAGCTTCTATGGGATAGATTTATATTACAAGCATGCAAGAAGAACAGTGAGATAGCTAGGTATATATCATACAAACTAAGAAAAACGAATGGAAGAAGGTGGGTTTATCTTGAGATCTTGGAATAGCAATTCGGATGTTTTGCGTGTTAATTCCAAGGAAAGAAAACTCCCTTTGTAGAACATCCTCAGTTGTTGTGGAAAAGGAATCTTGGGATATAGATTTTCAATGTGGTGACTGATTCGTAAAATGCATATCAATAAAGCGTGAATATCGGAGAGTAACTTCAATCCAGAAGCGTCCAAAATTGTTATGTACTGATGATTATTCAAGCTTTTCGATCCTCTTAACTTTTCTCTTCCTATTTTGGTTAGGAGTAAATTGTTGATGAGACAAGTGTGGCAACAAAATGTTGGCTTGCGGAGAAAGTGCCTAATGAGATACTGAAGGAATGGTATAAAATACGCAGTAATTGTAAACATATGGACATTACGATTGCAATACCTAGGCAACGGGCTCTTTCCTGAAGGGAAATAAGCTATGGCTTGCAATCTTTTTTTGCGTGACACGTTCCGATGCGTTTTTGGATTTGTAATGATATGGATTGGATGATGATAACAAAGCCTCCTTTAGAGTAGCCTAAAAGCCAAGGTAGCTCCTGCCAATAGGCCTAGGGAATTAAGTATCCCTTCCCTGGAGCTGATGGGGGTTATTTTGGCCTTGAAATGCTTACCCAATATTTTGGAAGCATACAGTAATATATATTTTGAATTCATTAATATTGCTGTGGATTCACAAGTAGTTTTGAGCTGGTTATTAACCAGACAAACCAAAGTAAAATCTAAGTTTTTAAAAAATAGAATAAATGAAATGGATGGGTTAATTACTTCCATCTGTAACAAGTATAAAGTAAATGTGCATTATAAGTATGTAAATACAGCAGAAAATCCTGGTGATTTTTTAACTAGGGGTTTAACTTTTAAAAAGTTTAAAGAAATATTTGCTCTGTGGTATCATGGTCCTGTTTGGTTAACTAATGATTTAGACAATTGGCCCAAGTATCCTATGTTGAGTGTGCCACAAGAGTCTTTACCTCTATTAATGGACTAAAAGTTGTAAATATATTAGAAAATTACTGTCATATTAGCTATTTTTAGATTTAAGTAAATATCAATGATATCGAAAGTCTTTAATAAAGATCACTCGCCCTGGATATTTGAAAATGGCTTAGGTGAGAAAGTCAATAATTAAGTATTTTTTTTGATTTTTTTTTTTACTTCACACTCTCTAGCAAATATATTCTAAGTATATAGGTATAATTTGGCTTATAAAAAATAAATCAAATATCAACACTAAATGCTTTACTAATATAATTAGTAATTTTTGAGAAAAGTAATATAAACAAAAAAGTAAAAAGATATATAGTTTGAAATGTAATTCAGAAAATCTAATCCTCCTTGGTTTTAAACTTAAAATCTTTTTCCTTGACGAAAAAGGCTATTTAAGAAGCAAGGGCAGAATTAATAAGGCTCTTCTTATCAGCTATGAACAAACTAATCCATATTAATGGAAGAAATCATGACATTACATTGCTATTTATAAATAGCTCATAGCAAAGTAAAGCATCTTGGGATTAGGTACTAAAACTATAATTACAATCAGAAAATCAAACGGTGTGTGGATACTCGTAAAGTAGAGTGGCCTGAGTATATGATAACTTATTATTGGAGAATGACATTATCATGCACAGAAGAACTATGCTCTTCTTACAGGTAACTCCACGTTCACCTGACTACCTAAACACACATGAAATCTTATAGAGAGAGCGCTTACCAACACACGGTATTGAGATTTCACCTCTCACGTATATGCAAAAACAACACCTCAAAGTTAGAGAAAATGTACATAATTTAATTTTTCACTTGCCCTTTAAAACCCAATCAAAAAAAAGAAAAGCCTGTACACTTAAGAACTATGCTAAAACCACTCTATGAAACACCTCTGACTTTCCTGTTAGCACCTTCAAAAGGTTCTGTAAATAAAGTTAGTATAAAATCAATACGTATATAGTGACAATGCATTATATTTCAATAAAGGGTGCAAAATAATAGAAGAGTCCTTTAATACTGATGCTTTCAAGGAGGAGTTTGATAAAAATCAGATCAAACATGTAAAAATTAACCTCTTCTCTCCATGGCAAGGCAGCCATTGGGAGAGGTTAATAAAAGTAATGAAACAGTGTCTGTACAAAGCTGTGGGAAAAAGTAAAGTGACTTATTTTGAGCTTCTTACCACTCTGTCTGACATAGAAAATGCCATCAATTCCAGACCCCTAACCTATAGATCTGGTAGATCTGGTACCTCTGAGTTGGAGGCAATAACGCCCAATTGTTTTTTGAAAGTAATGTTTAACAGTAATTTAATATTTAAAAGTAATTTTGATACAGTAGAATATCAGATGGGCAGTGCACTCAACAAGGAGGTACTGGATTCTACCCTCATAAAGCAAAATGAACTCTATGAAGAGTTCAGGCGTTTGTGGCAGGAGTATCTCCTAAGTCTCCGGGAGCGGTCTAGACACTTGTTTCAGGGTATTTGGGAAGATAAAGTAAAGGTGGGAGATGTAGTTCTTAGAAAGAACAGCAATAAACCACGTCATTTTTGGAAATTGGCGAGTGATGGATGTGAATAGTAAGGTGTCATCGAATAAATACATCAGAATCAAAATATAAAAATCTGTTCTTGGTGAAATAGGGAGTGCAATTCCCATCAGTAACGCTTTACCCCCTCGATTAAATACAGGAGGTGGTTAGTATACAAAATGTACACCTGTACCTAACAACACCTGTACAGGATGAACAAAACAGCACAAGACTGGATAAACTTCTGGTAATGTAACAATAAATAATAATATAATAAAATAATAATAAATAAAATAATAAAATAATAATAATAATAATATAATAATAATATATAAATAATAACGTGACGAAATCAAAATTAAACATAATAGAATATAGTAGTTCGAATGTGAAGTAATTTCCGCAGAAATAAAAAGAAAACGGAAATCATCAGATGAAGAAAATTAAAGCATCTTAAAAACAGAGGCAGTTTTATGCAAGCCCTGAATGTTGTCATAATCCAATATACATAAACTTGCATAAAAGATAAGAAAGTAGTCAAAAATTAGGTTTAACAGGTAGATATTAAGTTGTTAGACAAGTATATAGATGCGTTAATTCATGATTTCTAATTAAAGATCGCGGTAGATCTACAAAAGATCTATCTCAAAAATCAATTTACCTAAAAAATGCTCAAAAGTAATATTTTGTTTTTAAATCGAAAAGTAACCAAAAACTTCAGATAAGAAACGGAGCCAAGGGACTTCCGACATCAGCTAGAGCGATTAACTCAGAGAGTAGATGGGTGAATGCTTGCAGCTATAGTCCTGAGAGCTTTCTTCAACCAATATTGCCCATGGTTTTTTTAAAAAAGTGAGATATAAAGACAAAAATAGTTTTAGTTTTGTCTAAGTAAAAACTTAATAAATATTAGCGAGATCGAATGTAGTTTACAGAGTAGTAAAGATATTTAGACCAGCAAAGATCAAGGATAACGAATATATCGGCGAGTAATTATGAACGCCTTGGCATTAATGAAGGCCTTGTAAACAAAAGTCGTTTCATTCAATCAACAGTGCCAAGTCAGGAGATGGTGAATCAAGCCTAATCCTCAATAAGTCAGTCAATAAATGCTTGAAAGGTAATCTTCAGAGTCTGGAGGAATAAGGCACGACTGGGAGTACCGGAGAGAGCACCCTAATCATGGGATGCATGGTGCGAAGAAAGCGGGTAGTGAGTACCAGTATGTGAGGCGGGTTCATTGTAGGCTACCGGGATTGAGGTTACGCGATATAATATAACTTTAATAAAATTGTAATCGAACAGTTAATTAGGTTTAAGGCAATGGTAAAATAATATAGACAAACAATAAGTGTCTTAAAGTTTATATCACGGCTTATTACAATAATATACCATGTCTATCATCTAGGGAAATGGAATCGGTATTACCGTTTGCCGATTAATTTACTCTGTGAAAATTAGTTACTTTAAAAAGGATTAAAATGTCCATTAGTTTATGAAAAGGAAAACCTTTTCATACCGCTTTTGGAATTTTCCTAGAATTTCGCGACTCCACACTTTTCAGATAAGGTGACCACGTAAACAATACGGCTCTTCATTCTGCCAAGTTGAATCGTAGATGTTCGGAAGTGTTTCCCCACCCCGAGAGATAAGCGACTGCGGATTCTAGTCACATTTATTTCATCAGTTACGAAAAGCACCATCCCTATTCACATTTTTTCTAATGCAGATCCATTATCTAATAGTTAATAAAATATTACCAAAAATGAATATAATTATAATAATATTAGATAAATAATATATATGTACATATCATCTAGGGAAATAGATCGGTATCTACCGTTGCCGATTATTTATATAATATATAGCTGAAGCCAAAGCAGTAGCTGGAGTCGGAGCCGGAGCCGGAGCCGGAGTATAATATTAGGTGAAAATGTTGAAGCTCTTAAACCTGAATTGGAGTAAGAAACAATTAGCGGATCCAGAGCCCTTTTTAATCTGTTATGTTGGCTATTAGGGGCTTATTACTAAGCCACTAACACCAAATCGGAGATTTATAAACATGGTTAGATCTTGTTAAATTTGGTAACATTATAATACATTATAATTCTCTTTTTCTATATTTTACTTATACATTGTACGTTGCATCAGCATCCTGCTTTAAAATATGCTGATTTTATGCAGATACATGCATTAACATCTGATGCAACACTAAGGGGATGTAAACAAAAGTAAGCAGCACTTTCACATCCGCTCGAACTTGAATATCCGCCAATATCCACCAATATCCGCCAAATATTCACAAATATCCGGCAAATATCAGGTTTTAAACACTAATGAAATATGAATATTAAAAAAATAATTGAAATTTCATTAAAACATAAAAAATCAATTTAAGACACTAAAATATTAATAATTCACTTTTCTCCTATTTGAAATTGCATTTCAATGAACACTATTTTCAAATGCTGAAAATCCCGTAAAAAACTCATTTTAAGAATTAACAAATAATTTCAAATGTTGAAATTTAGGAAAAAATCGTACTTTTAGAGTTCAATCTTGTATGCGCTATAGTGAGAATATTCTCTTTAGAAAAGCGTAATTTCCTTAAGAAAGCAGTTAAATTATTATATACTTAAAATATTCCGTACAGTGATGGTCATTAAAATAACTATCATAATGATATATATTATTTGGTATATAATTAAATAATAAAACTATATATTTGTAATTTATTCATTAAAAATAACGTACAATTTAAGAGATCACTTAAATAACTATTAATAAATTCCAGTTTTTTCTGTCTTTTTAAAATATATTGTGCATTTCTTATGATAAAACCATATATTATTTTTTCCAAATGCTGAAAATTACCGTTGAAAACTCATTTTTAAGAAATTACCAAATAATTTCAAATGTTGTAAATATTAGAAAATACGTACTTTAATGCTATATAGGTTATTGTTATGTGAAATTTTAAAGCATAAAGGTACCTATTAGAAGTTAAATTTTTTATTAATAACATTAATATAACATGTTATTTCATACAACATTGATGAGAATATTTGTGTATATATAAAACAAATATTGAAATTTCATTTAAAAAACGTCAATTTAAGTTTCTTTCAAACATTTATTATTCTTTTTCATATAGCTTTTTTTGATTTTTGGAAAAATTGCTAATTTCATATGAAACATACTCATTATTTTTTCAAATCTGCTGAAATCCACGCTTAAAGAGAGCTCAATCATTTAAAAGACTTTACAATAATTGATTTGCAAAGAGATTGTTAATATTTAGGAAAAATCGTACTTTTAAGAGTTCTAAATTTGTAATGTGAAAATTTAAGAAAAAGCGTAATTTTAGAAGTTAAAATTTTTTATTAAAACAGGTTTTGAAAACTACATTGAAATATCCATAGGTAGATATAGACTAAAGAACAAATATGAGCATTTCCATTTAATAACTACATCACTTTCAAGACCAACCTAATTAATATAATTTCTCTTTTCTCTTTTGGTGAAAATTGGATTTTCAATGAAACACATTCTTTTTTTTTCAAATGCTGAAAATACCGTTAAAAACTCAATTTTAAGATTTACCAAATAATTCAAATGTTGAAATTTAGGAAAAATCGTACTTTTAAGAGTTTCTAAAATTTGTCATGTGAAATTTTAAGAAAAAGCGTAATTTTCGACACGTTAAAGTGTTTTCTTAGTTAAAAATAAATCGTTTTTGGATTACAATAATAGAAATATTTTGGTTATTAACAACACAATCATCTACGCTTAATGTGTCAAAAACGGTAGAGAAGCTATATAGATTAAGAACACGCGCTCCGTAGAACCTCGACTCTCTAAATGGGGGTCTAGTAGAGCTATATATGATGTACTTTTGAAATCTGCCCACTAGATCAGATGAGAAGTGACTATTCTCATTATTTTTAATAGTGAGCTCTCTTAGAAGTAATATGTCGACAGCTGGTTGTTAAAAAACGTAGTTTGGGGTAGAGGACATTATGTTTATCAATTAATAGATTTTGAATAACTACTAAAATATTTTGTAAATTTTATGTATAGCAATTTCAGTATATCTTTGGGTTGATGACGACGTTTTCTTGTTCATTGTTCCTGTGAATGCTCGGGAGAAGAAGGTTTCCAAAGTAAATATGAAGAAGCCTCTGTGGAATCTCATTAGGAAGTCGTTATTAATCTTTTTTCTAGTGTGGAATATAAAAGTTTTTGGGAGAGAAGAGGCGGGTATGTTTTTTATTTAGCGACAAACAGGTTGGATGTAAATTTATGACCCTCTATTATATCAAAGATGATTGTTTTTTGGAATATGTCATATATAATGATCGTTGCAAGTTTTATAGAGACATTGGGGATCGGATATGTTTGTAACCTAAATACTATTAATTACAACATATCGGTTTTTTTGCTGGGCTGTGTTGTATAGGGAAAAGCTGTGGGCGTCAATGAAACACATTAATTTTTTCAGAAGTGGCGAATTCCTAGCCGGCTCCGGCAATTACTATTGTTTATAGGTAATTACATAAAGAATACTAAAGTTCAAGGATTTTGTACTTTGAATTTCAAGTGTCGGGGAGAAATATTGAGTAAGAGAAAGAGAAGAGTTTGGGGATAATTGGACCTTTTTTAAATCTTTTAAACCTTTATGGAGGAAAAAGGTTTTCACAACTCATGAATATTTGGTATGGTTATTCAAGACCATAAGTTAAATTTTATGACAATTATAAGAATGGAGTCCTCAATTTAAGACACGTCTAACAACTACTTAATATCTACATTTCGCTTAGGTGTCGTCTTGGCACCTCATTTGGGTGGGTTAGATGACTGAGATTATCGCGATAATGTTTACATATATCGTTTTCAAATGCTGGATAAAAAATGTCTGGCGATAAAAAAATTGCGAGAGTGTGATAGATTTTTAAGCTGCCAACTGTGAATAAATATAATTTCATAAGAATGATTGGATTGAATTATAGGATAAATAGTGGCTATCTACAGAATAAACATGATTTATAAATGTGAATAAAATATATATAAAGAAAAAAGCGTAATTTTAGAAGTTATAAAAATTTTTTATTTTTTTATTAAAAGAACAAGGGGTGTGTTTTTCCACAACTTAAGGGGAAATATTTGGTAATAATTTTAAAACAAATATTGACACGCAGTTTAAAAGAGTCAATATAAGCACTCAACGGAAATTTTTAACTCAGTGCGCTCTGTATCATATTGCTTTTTTGAGAATTGATTTCCAAAAATGATAATTCCCATTATTTTTTTTTAAATTGTGGCACGGTTAAAAAGCTCAGTTTAAATTTCCGCTAAATGATTTTCTCAAGATGTGGCCAGTTTAGGAGAGAAAATTCTCTATTAACTATTAAGAGATATACTAATATTTCTCGTGTTATGTGAAAATTTTAAGAGAAAGGAGAAGCGTAATTATCTCACCAGAATTAAATGGTCACGAAGGACGAGGCTCTTTTTCTCTACAACTCAATTTATATTAATGGTATAATTGTATAATTATTATTGCTACGTGTTCTTTTGAAAAAAAATGTAACATTTAAAGTTAGTCTTAAAGAACATTATATTTACTCTTTTCGTTGTCTTTTTTTGAAAGTTGTCATTGCATATACACAATTGCCTGAAGATTAAGCAAGTGTAAAAAACTCAATTATCTAAGGAAATTTTATCGCTCATAAAATAATTCTAGCTAAATTGAAACGGTTTGTGAATATTTAGGATCAGTTATTTGAATGTTTAAAAGTTTGTTTAATTTTTTGCTAATAGATTTGGTTGGATAAAAAGCGAAATCTCTCAATAGAATAATAATTTTTAATTTTTTCCTTTTTATTAAAACAGGTTTTAACTAAAACTAACTATATGAATATTTGGTTAAAAAACAATATTCATGAAATTTCACTTTAAGACATGTTGTTCCTCGAAACATTATCAATTGATAAGAACTCAATTTATAATATCACTTATAATGAATATAAATAAATTCGCGAGGTGCAGGAAACCTGGAGAATATATTCTAAGTGGTATCTCTCATCCTATTCTTTCTTTGTTTTCGCACCCTTATTTCTATACTTTCCTTTGTTCCTTCTTCTTGTTCTGCTTTTTGAAAATTGCATTCCAATTGAAAACAACTGCTATATTTGGAATTTAAGCTTTGTTGCATTCCCGCTAATTAAGGAAATTCTCTTCTTTTCCCGAGATAGAAATGATTTTTTTCTCTGGAAAAAAAAAATTAATTTTTTAAAGAATTTCACAAGAACTCATTTTGTTTTTGTTTCCTTTTTTTTTTCCCTTTTTTAACACTAACAATTGAAACAGCTGTCACTTTTCATCACTTTCTTCAAACTTGTAAAAACTAAGTAATATTGCAGTAATATTTCTTTTCTTAATGCTCCTGATGATTTTTGAGGTACTTGGCAAATCTAAGTTTATGGTAATAATGCTCGTTTTCTTCTGAAAATTATCATCGCCCTGACCTTCTTCTGTACTGCTTACTAACTAATCAACTTTCTACCTTCAAATTTTTTGCATATTTCTTCAAGCATCCATTTTCCAATTTACATTCTCCCTTATTTTAATAGTCATAACTTATTAAATGTTATACTACAAGTATTTAAAAACAATTTATCTTGTTTTTGATATATGCCTATTGATCCTTTTCTTTCCTTTTTATTCATAAATCAAACTCTAATGCCTTCTTCAGATCTTCTTTATTCTCTGCTGTCCTCCTCAGAGTTTGAGAGATAGGCTGGAGAGCTCAAATATGTAGAATATTTGATGATATATATAATTGATTTTTGCCTTATAGTTTCCGTTAACTCTGAGAAATGGGTTGCAAAACTCTTATGGAACCTAGATTTTTTCAAGTATATTTGCCATTTATTAGCAAGCCAAAAGCTTAATTGATTGATTGTTCTATAATATAAACTTGCAGAGGTCTTTTTTCAAACATTCATTCTTTTCTAGAATAAATATGTTGCTTTCCACCACAACCTTGTAATTAATCATCTTGAATTGGCACTAGTGGGCTTGCAAGATGTAGATCAAGTTCTCTTAAGTCCTTTGTATCTTAGTTAATTACAGCTCAAAAACTGGAAGGATTGAAATGTGTACAAATATTCCTAACATTTCTTAATTAAATCACAATGTTCTTTGAGAGAAAATAAGGCATCTTTTAATAAATTGAAGTTTAATGAATAAAACAAGAAAACTTGTGTATCGTGCTAAATCAGTTCCAAGTTTCATGTTATAATGCTCCTTCTCGAAGGATCAAAAGGATTATGTTAGGAGGAATTTTCCAATATTTCAACTCATAGTGATTTTAATTTCAAATGAGAACCTGGGGAAATACTTTCAATGGAGTACCACAGTCCATTTTTTCAAACCTCGCTGGTAAGCTAGAGTGCAGTTAAAGAAAATAAATGAGTCGTTTGAGTTATTTAGCTCTCTACATATCTGTAACTAATTAATATCTGATCAGCCTTAGATATTTTCTGGAATACTGCTGATTCATTTCCTGTATAAGTGGTAACATTTTCTCTAAAAAATATTTTCTACTAGGAATAAGGATATTCTGGTTGAAGGAAAAGATTAGGGCAATAAGTTCTATGAATCCCTCCTTCTCTTCTGTGACTGTGAATGTCTGGTTACTCATTGCGATAAAATTCATTATTATTGTTCTGTGATTTGGGGTTATTGATATGTCAGCCAAATCTATTTTGGGAGAAACTCTCCTCTAAAAACTTCACTTTTCTTTATTTCAGCCACATTCACGGTTGGATCTATTGTGCTCTTTTGTGGTTTTCCTCCCTGTTTTAGAATATCAAGACTACCGCTTTTACTATTAACATTTTTGGACTTCCAGATATTTCTCCTCTTCAATGATGATTTTCCTATTATGTTCATTGTGAGTGGCGTTGAGTACTAAATATAATTTTATGTTGAAGGTTTATATAATATTTTTTTTATACATTTCTTTATAATATTTAAAGGAAAGTTCACAAGAAATTCCGGTCCCGGTCCGGCCGAAATTTTTTTTTGTGATTCCGGCAATACTTCCGCGTTCCGAGCCGGAACTTTTGAAAATTTCACTCTGGGATAATATTCCGGTTACACCCTAATATATATATATATAATATATTATATATATATATATTATATATATAATATTTAATAAATAATATTTAATTATATATATATATATATATATATATATATATATATATATATTATATATTATATATATATATATTTTATATATATATAATATATATATATATAAGAAAACCAACCGCAGTCCACTTTATTAATTCTTCTCCCTATAAACGATTTCCCTGACTTTTCATTCATACAAAGAGCTGCTCATAAAAGTTTGAATCCATTCGTTTCCACCTTTATATATCCAATGGTTCGTCTTAATTTCGTATTTTGCCTTCGCCTCAATCATAATCATCTCGCATATGGGCAAAAAAAAACATTTCCCTCCTCCTATTAAAAAAAGATCTTTTTTTAAAAAAAATTGTTGCACTAATAATAATAATTCAATTGATTGATTAATAAACTTTATATGCAATTTATAAACTGGATAACGTTGACAATGAACCTGACAGTGAGGATAGATCTAACTAACTCGGGATTAAGAGGTAAACAGCTCTTCATTGCGCAATAAATATTGGCATGAGCTTTGTAATCGATAGTGGTTAGGATTTAATTGATTTTTAAAAAATAAAGATATTTTTAATTTAATGTCTAAATTTTTGTAGTAATTATCATGTGCCAAAACGGCCAG
>JABUQX010070914.1:0-10000 GCA_015478945.1 Trachelipus rathkii
GGGAGTAGACATTTTTGTTGCTGTTAATTTTTCATGCATGAAAAGACAAAAGTATTTTTTCACATATATATAATAATTAAACATTTGTTATTTGGTTGTAAATTCTTTGATATTATAGGAATTTATTTATCACTTGAATTACTATCAATCAATATAAATTGTTAAATAAAAAGTTAGTTTTCATTTATTTAATTTAATAATTATTTATGAGTCACATTAAAAAATATGGATTTTTAAACTCCATTATTTAAGGGGTGTTATAGTACAAACTCAAAAATGAGTAAAAAGGAGGATTATTTGTGTGTAGTGTGTGAGGCGTGCTCTATATATCAAATAAACATTCAAATATTTTGATGGAAATTTAGAAACGGAGGATAAATCGATGTTTTTTAACCCCTAATTATCGATGTTTTTAAATGTCGTTTCATCCTTTAGCAAACTTATCTGTTTTTCGTGGTTGGCTTTTATTAAACTCTATTTGTGAATTTATTAAATTTAGTATATCATAGAAATAGTGAAGAAAATACTTATGTGTTGGAAATTCTATAGAACACGTCCTTTTTGGGGTAATTTCTTTTTGTGTGTTTCATGCTGCTCATAAATAATTATGAAATGTAATATTAATAACTACTTTTTAAACGCAAAATAATATTAATTATAACTAAGTATAATAGAAACGTAAAAAACTGAAAATAAATAATAATAACAATAAATATAAAGAATAAATAAAGTTTATGAATATATATTGTACTTATATAATAAATAGTTATTGAAATAGAACACACAGAATCAGAATTATATATGCAAAACAATAGTTTTTCTCGCTAACTGGTATTTGGTGATGAGGATATAAAAAATGGTGTGCAGTATACACTATTTTTGCCTCTTTGTAATAATTAATAATTATATATAATACTAATGCATATACACATAAGTCATAAATAGATAATATATAATAATTAATATATAATAATATAATAATAATACATAATAATATATGATCAATATAGTATATAATGTTCAGGTAACGCCAATGATTGCTATTGGACCTAATGTAATTGAATAAAGATGTCTATAAGTTTAATTAGTTGTCGTTGTGTGTGTCGTGTGAATGTGTTGTGTGTGATTGTGTTGTGTGTTGAAATGTGTGTGTTGAAGTGGAGATAATTAATAAGTAATTAATAATGTAATTAATGTGTGTGTGTGGAATAATAAAATAAAGATATGTAGTATATATAAGTTAGGATAATTAATAATATAGTGATTAAATAATGTAATAATATTAAATAGTGAATACATTTGATTGTGTTTAAAAGCAGAAATGAAATTAAGGAGAGCTTTATATAATAACATTACTATACATTATGTTCTTTGATAATACAATAGATCATTGAAAGAAGAGTCGAATAAACATCAAACACAAAACTCAAACTGCACTCACGCATAAATGATCAATCACATCTGACTCCTCGCATACTGGTATAAACACAGATCAAATGATAATCATCACCAAATTCAACTAACTACAATCAATAATCTTATAGACATACGTGTGTTTAGTAAAGATTGAAGATTGCTTGAACCCTACACTACTGCATGTTAAAGTTGAACTTTCTAATTTTTGTATAATTGAAATATGCTCTTGTAATTGTCAGTTTAGGTATGTATGAATGATAATTAATATTTTATTTGTTTTAATTTTCAATAATTCATAAATGTTAATATTATATATAATATAATAGTTATAAATTATTAAAACATAATTAATTTTTATAGAAGTATAACTAATTTAAAAGTAATATTAGTATTTTATCATTAATATATTAAATTGAATAAAAAGTATGATAATTATATATTTATAAAACTCACATAAAACAACGAAATGATTAACATTTCCAACAACAACACACAACAACGTCAATACGTAAGAATTTACGAAAAACATTCATCATAATGGTAGCATGTTTCCAATAGCATAACTGTAACCCATAAATTCTTATAGTTTTTATATCAAACTAAATCAAGTCTATAAAGTCATAAGAATTTAAATGTTTATATGTTTATGTATTATTACAAAAAGATAATACTTATTAATTACTATGCATTAGAATCAATTAGAATCTATAGATAATAGATTTCATAGAGTATAATTAAGTATCATAGATATTCATAATTAGAAATATATCAGGATAAATAAATGGGTTTGGAAGGTGGCTATGAAGGTAAGCCATAGTTTTATTGATTTTGACTGAATTTTACTGATTAGTCTATGCTTATAGGATAAATGGTTATTAATAAAGTTACACAAATCTTATTTAAGTACTAAAATATGGGCAAATATCCAAACAAATGAATATATATTTTTTTCACTACTTTTTCCTATTCTTGGGCCTAAAAATACCAAAATATTAGATGATTCGAAGAATTTATTTAGTATTAGTAAAGTGTCCGAAATAGTCTATTTGATAAATATCAATAGATATCAAATATATCAATTATATATAGAATCAATAGATCCATAGATAATGGGAATGAGAGTAGTATACTTAAGAATTGGGATGAGAGAGTGATATTAGATTTAATTACTTGAATATTTAGAAGTAAGTAATTTCAATATATTAAATGATAAATATGAATGTTCATAAATTATTTTTATTTTACTCGTTGCTTGGATAATTTTCACCACAAACTAATGAAAATTTGGCTAATATTTATTTTATATGTAAACGGACGTCTTTATAGAAACGGTTAAAGAAACAAATTTTCTGTCTTTTAACGCAACACATATATACAAGCAAAACTATACAATCATAAAATTTATTCCAATGATAACAATAATTATAATATGAAGGTACTGGAAACAACTTTTCTAAACATAGCATCCTCTCATATTTTGTGATATAATTTGAAAGAAAAACATTCTAAAGACCTCATTAATACTAGATTGAGATTTTATTACAACTTATTATAATATGAAACTTATAAACAAGTTGACCAACCACGTGCTCCTTCATAACAGAAAATATTTTGAGAATATTCTTATAAGACAAGACATGAATATAATTTATTTGAACAGTAATTTTTATAAAAAAAGATAATGAAAAAACTAATAGAGAAAATAATACTTTATGTTTTATGGTTGAAATTTCTTTTCATAATCAAAATTTTTAAACGGAATCAACATAAGAATTGTAAATTAATTACGAGATCAAATAGATCAATAGGATCAAAAGTATATCATAACAGAAGAAGATGCATGTAGAGAAAGAGTTGTGGGGTCGTTATATATATGGAGATATTATTTAGTGTTTCTTGATTTGTGATAAGTATAACTTTAGGTTTTGGGTAAATGTAAACAACATATTTCAGCTCAATTCTTCTATATTATTCAAAAAGTTATAATCTATAACTTCAATGTAGTCCTTTGAGCAAGCATATAAACCTACTGACTATAAGAATATCTAATTAGATATCAAATAGAACCTCACAGAATGGGTAGGACGGTGGCTACAATGAGTCAGTTTCATTGACATCTGTGTTTTTCTACCCCTCGATTCTCTTGTTGTTCTATCGTCAAGTGGTATGGTCTTAATTATTTTGACAAGACAATTTTATTAATGTGTGATCATCTAAGAGTAAAAAAAATCATATTTCAGTTTTTATTTATATGTCATATTAAAGAAAATTGGTGTTTGGTGAGTAAGAAGAAATAAAAAAAAACATAGAATAATACACACTGGTTGATATGTTTTATCTTTTGCGGCTATGTTATTATATGTTTATACTATATCGAAATGAATAAGGTTTTATACTTCTTGAAACTCATGAATGAGTAGTGATCAACAATTTGACCAGCAATCAATGAGGAAATCAACACATGAGAAGTAGGATTATTTCAATTCAAAATCAACGAGATGAGTTATGGTTAGAATTAGAACACCTCACAGTAATGATGTTTTGGTTTGACCTTTCTTCTTTGCGTTCTGCACTCATATTCAAATTATCGCCGATTCCTAACTGATTTAGGGTATTGTCAAATGAAAGTCCCAATAGACTTAATAACTCCTTCATATTTTCTTACGCTTTTTGCATATTTGCGTCCCCAGATATTCTCTTTTAGTGTCTGTTAACAACAATCGCATTAACAACCTAAGAAGATTTCTTTTTATTTAAGTAAATGATAATATAATAAACGTCTATTTCTTTATTTTAAATGCAATAGATTTGCTATTAAAAATTAAAATATAATGAAATTATAATTATTTTATTATTTTATTATTAATTTTCTTAGGAAAAATAATGTTATTAAATATAAAAGAATTACTGAACCTATGAAAATTTTTGAATAAGCAAAAAAAATTAACATCTTAAGAAGGAAAACAATAATATATCTTTATGAAAATCTTGATTATTAATTAAGTACATGTGAACAACTTGATACATTTGAAACCCCAATTCAAAAAATAGCAAACATAATAATTTTCAGTTTGACGATTACTCACAAAAGAAACAAAAAATAAATAAAATACTTTCTGCTGGATGACGGTCTTTTTATATATCATTGTATTATAAAATAACAAATATATGATACATTGATATCATAATAGTCATTATTAGTCAATTAAGATATCTAATAGATCAATGAATGTGGTAGTAAGGAGTGATAAGATATACCTTAGGTGTTAGTTTGATATATATTTTAAATACTCTAGTAATTATTTAACTGATTTTAACTTGATTTATATATTGGGTAAATGTATAATAATGTAATATTTTTACGTATATATATAAACATGATAAATAAGTCAAAATTATTTTTAAGTAAAATTAATAATAAATGTTTTTCAAGCAAATAAAACAAAATATAAATAAAAATTAAAATATTATAAAATATTTGAAAAAGTTAATATAAAAAAATTTAAATTGAAAAAATTAAAACATTAAAGAATGAAACTTTATTAAAACTATATAATAAAAAATATGAAACTTTTTAAAATAAAATAGCAAGCGAAAATAAAATTTAGTTGACGATTATAAAAGAAAGAACGAAAAGAAAGAAATTAGAATGAAAGTTTAGTTAGGTGGTTATGGCTAATAAGCAGAAGTCAATGGACTGTGAATCAAGTAGATCAATGAGATCAATAGATCATAGGATCGGTATGAGGGTACAGAGCTTGAAAAGAGACGAGGAAGAAGAAGAGTAGAGGAAGGAGAAGAAGAGAGAGGAGAGGAGGGATAGAGGTCGGTAGTAGTAGAGAGAGGAGAGAGATGAAGCGCACTGGGACTTTTTTTGTATTAAACAATCTTTATGGGTAGAGGAAGATTGAAATCCATGGACTATTTAAAAATCATGGGTATGGTTTAATCAGTTATAATTAATGCCTATTATGATAAGTATTGGGTCAAGGTAAAATTTGTATGAAAATTTCAAATAATTATTGACTTTATTAAAGGGTAATGTAATTTCGACATCTCGAACTTAAGAATTAATAGAATTATGCTAAAAGTTAAAAAGAACTAAAAGAAGGGTAGAATTACCAGGGTTTTTAGAGTAAGAGAAGGGAGTGAGACATAAGTAGTTTGAACAATTTCTTTTTAAATTTGTTATACTTCAGGAAAATTTTTTCACTGCACAATTAATCTCATATTAGCGTTCGCCGAATCGCTGTGAAGTTTTTTACAAATAATTGGCTTTTATGATAGATATAATCTGGAATGTAAGAAAACAAATTTCAGGTGAAATTATGATTATTTTTGGTTGGCAGAATTTGGCAGAGATGTCAGAAAGGTTTATGAATTATGGAAAAAACGAGATCTTGTATTGTGATAAGCTCGTCAGTATATAATTTTTTTTTAGTGAGGAATGGTTGGTTGATTGTCTTTTTTTTTTTGTAGACAATAAGAAAATATGATAATTTTAAATAAACGTGTTGTTTTTAAGCTCTTGTATGAAATATGCCGTTCTTTGGTAATAAATTGGGAGCATTATAAAAGTTGGAAATTTTTTTTACCCTCGAATTTACTAAGCAGGAAATCAACTGTTTCTACAATTTTATGTACGTATAGTAGTCATTAAATAGATTTTCTTTCGAATAACATAGGTAGGATTTAATTAATCGAATAAAGAATGTACGTCAGTCTTCAGAATATAAGTGATTGCTGTGGAGGATTGGGATCTGTGATATATTACTTATGTGACTTTTAAGTCTCCGCTTTATCAAAGTGAGCTGATATCGCAAGTAAAGAACATGTCTATGTATCTTGTTCTGGCGTGTGATAGGGACGGGAAAATTCAGCCAATTAAGAATCTCCTTACAGTCTTTCAAAAGAACAGGATATACATAATGAGTATAAGGTCTACACAATATTATGTTGTTCGTCTGTGTACGGGTGGAGGAGTATAGATATTGAATAAAATATTAAGTAATTATTTAATTATAGCAGCAATTATTGAAGACCACCGTTTATCTTTTAAATTAGTATATTAGTGAATTAAAAACTCTTTTGTCAAATATAAGATAATTATAAAAAAATTATATAAATTAGAAAACATTTAATTTATAATTAAAAATCACAAATCATAAATCAATGTGAAACTTATGAAATGAACGTTATAAATAACACGAGTATATATTAATAATACAATTACACGCTTATCAATCTCATAAATTCTTTACGCCCTATTTTTGTGTTGAAACAATATTTTATTACTTTCTCGCTACTCACAGGTAGGGGGTTGGGTACGTGGGGAAAAACCCTACCGGACCGACCGGATCCTGCATGAGCTTTTTTCATGGCGTTTATTATTTTAAAGACATTTCAACCATGCCAATGGGCTCATCCCTTATATGTAGTTTAAACTGTATAGGCTATTCTATATCTATTTCAAAATGTGAGTTGATTTATCAATTAGGTTAACACATTCACAAAAATGCTCAATATTTATTTAATTTAAAAAAAAAAACTTTATTTTCCTAACAATATATGTTCAATATTTATTCAATTATTTAACATTATAAAATAAACAAAAATAAACTTACTAATTTTCCTCTCTATTTTTACAACTATTTTAATTTTAGATCTAAATTTATTTTAATGTTTGAATATTATGATGAAGAAAAACCAGTTGTTCTTCTTGTTTAAGTGCAATTCGTGATATTTTCTTTTGCTTTAGAAAAAAATCTTCTTTGAATATAATGATGAGACAGGAATTGTAAACGTTCTATTAATGTGAAGCATGGAAACTTTCTTCTTTACTACTCTTCAATTGCTTCTCTTCTGTAGCCTTTGGAGAAATTGATTTTTATTTTAGATAACTTTCCTATTCTTTAATTAGATCTCCTTCTGTTTAATTGCGTATTTGTTTTCCTACTGCTCTGGCTCTGGTCTCCTCATTTTCTTTAGGCTTTTCAGTATCAGTGAAGACTGTTCCACATTATCAAATCAAATCAATATCTTTAAACTTGTTCTTTATTACATCTTTCATTACATCTATAATTAACTTTGAAATTTTCTTTAACAGTTTCAGAAGTGTATTTTAAATCGTGGATCAACATTGATATTGGCAACATGAACACTTCTATTATAAATATTAAATCTACCTTTAAAACTATTTCTGTGCATGCAATGTTTTATTTTTTCCAAGGTTTTCTAGTGTTTTAGTTTCATTGCTTGTACACTAGCATTGTCAAATATTGAAAGGAAACTATGGCATAAGTTATTACAGAAAACTAACATTCATTTAACCTACTTAATATATTGTCTATCATAAGGAATGGTTGCACTAATATCAAAGATTTTCTGGCAACAGCCACTCATCTGCAGTTAGAATAGCCATATAAAGCTGTAAAGTTATTTTAAGCTTTTCAATGATTTTCACCAGATAAATGCTACCCCAGTGAGTTGGATAATCTTGAATAATAATAATAATAATAATAATAATAATAATAATAATAATAATAATAATAATAATAATAATAATAATAATAATAATAATAATAATAATAATAATAATAATAATAATAATAATAATAATAATAATAATAATAATAATAATAATAATTTGGGTCTGACACATTTTTATAAAAAGTGGTCATTTAATCTCTATTTGGAGTACTTGGGAATTTCTACCTTATGACTCAAGCTATCCTGTCAATCTGCTACTAAATTTATCTATTCTGTATATCAATCTCCTAACTCAACTGTCTATCCTAAATTCTTCGACTACTTGACCTCTTAATTAGAACCTATTCTCTATTCTTCACCTTCATCTGAAGTCATCATTCTTGGTGATTTAACCTTTCACCACCGCCAATGGCTTTCCTCTAATTCTTAAGATACAGTTGGTGAACTTGCCTAGCACCTTTCTATCCAGAATGACCTCGAGCAGTTGGTGCAGCTCCTTTACTCATATCCCTGATGGTCTTGGAGATGAGCCCAACATTCTAGACCTTTTCCTAACTTTTAATCCTTCTCCATATTCTGTTAAACTCTCTCCTCCTCCTCCTCCTCCCTCCTCCTCCTCCTCCTCCTCTTTCTCTGACTCCTCCTCCTCCTCTTCTGGGTTCCTCCGAACACCTTCTTTTCTCTTTATCCTGTTCTCTTTTCGAGTCTTCTGCAGCAAAGATCCCCGTTTGTAGCACTTCAGTGCCGTAAAATGGTCTGACTTGCCGTCGTACTTCATTGACTTTCTATGTAATGACTACTACGTCGATGGGAGATGTCCTTCGGAGTGTGCGGAGCCCATTACCGAGGATATTCTCTCTGGCATGGAGGAGTACATTCGATATTCTTTACCTTCAATTAAACCCAACAAACCTTTTTTTTTTTTTGGCTCTGCTTCTTCTCTTGCTATTCGCCACAGGGACGCTTCCTTCGGGAACTAAAGTCGTATTCAATCTACAACAACACATGCAGCTTATCCACATGCATCCCGGAATCTCTGGTATTACAAATTACATTACATATTTTCCCACTATACTATAGTTTTTCCACTGTGGTTTTCTGTGGGTCATAGTCTTTCCTGCCTTGCGCTTTGAATAGTAGCCCACGGAGTAAAGTGTGATAAGACGAGAAGTTCCAGGTCAGTTGGAGTAAACCATATGGAATTATTTGAAACTTTGCGGGTCTATAACTTTTTTCCTAAAGATGTCAGTCTTTTTGTTTTTGTTGTTTTGTTTTTTTATACTTCATTACAATTGATTTAGGGTCTATATGTTATGATTTTATGAAAATTGGTTATGGAGCTGTACTGCCCCTACTGTTTGCCATATATATATATATATATATATATATATATATATATATATATATATATATATATATATATATATATATATATATATATATATATATATTTTTTTTTTACATATATCTATATATAATTATATATATATATTATGTTGTTATGTTCTCACCAGCAACTTTCCCGATATCGGAAATTGGTCAGGGAAAGTATTTGTATGGTTTCTGACCAAGTAGTATAGTAAGGATATTGAGGCCTACCAATCCCTGCTTCAGCACAACGCAGTCGGAGTGCTTACCGCAGCGTGGGTTCACATGCGGCTTTTCCAATGCGAGAAGCATGAGAAGAGTGATTTGTATGTGAATAGATTGTTCTGTTGTATGTGTTGACTATGTTGGTAGTGATGTGTGTGTATTAAGATTAGTGTAATACATTATGCCATACTGCAATACTAAATATTACAAAAAAAATCTCTACAACATTTAATTTTGGGTCGAGATATATACTTATATATGAATATATATATATGCTATATATATATTCCTGCTGATATATATATATATATATATATATATATATATATATATACTATACTATATATTATATATATATAACTATATATATATATATATATATATATATATATATATATATATATCATAACGGCTTATTTTGAAAGCAAAAATAAAAAACTATAAAATTATAATATCTATCTATTACTCTGTCCCCCATCCCCTTATATGTGTAAAGAATTTA
>JABUQX010070915.1:0-23248 GCA_015478945.1 Trachelipus rathkii
ACAAAATGCAC
Source organism: Trachelipus rathkii (assembly GCA_015478945.1). Lineage (NCBI taxonomy): Eukaryota > Metazoa > Arthropoda > Malacostraca > Isopoda > Trachelipodidae > Trachelipus > Trachelipus rathkii. Next base: position 12 of record JABUQX010070915.1, read on the forward strand.
AACTGTAATAACAAATGTTTGTATAAAAAATAATTACAGGTAATAGTACTTTGTAATCTCTCAGAGGAGAACCGAGATATTATAGTATGAGGAGTGTGATGCAACTCTATACGAATATTATCGTCTCAAGGAGATAGAATTATAGATAATGAATAAAAGTGAGAGAGACGACAGAAAGACTTGCCTCTTTAAGATTCAGGAAGGCAGAGAGTTAGAGCACACAACAGATACCAGTCAGAGCGATAAGGGGAGGAAAGGCAGACGATTTATAAAAAGAGATTAGTTAAAGAGATGTTTATTGGGGAAGGGCCAGAAATATTATATATCTTCAGTTAGGAGAGACCAAGCCAGCAGATAAGTCTGGCTCACTATTTCTTTTACAAGTTGAAAAGTATCCGCTTAGCAACATATTCGAAATACGAAATTGTAATCACATAATTTACCATGCAAAATCAGATTCAGAAGCAGAATGTGAAATTAAAAGTATGAAGAAATAATTAGAGAAACACATTGAGTAGTTTTTCCAATGCCCAGTGAAGTGGAACGTCACCACATTGTCTCTCTCTCAGTGAATATGTGTCAGCAAGTAGAAATCAATAAGCTAATCCATTCGAAATTCACGTAGGGATATTCAATGTATAAATTTCACTTACCTGAGGATAGAATTCTCATCTGGTCGAATTTGTATAGTTTATTTCAACACATAAGTATCCATCTATTACTGTTAATTAAATAATATAAATCAAGTTATAAAGGATAATAAATTAAAATAATCACAATAAATACCTATTAAATAATATATATTTAAATCTATGTAACCTAAATATTCAATAAGATCAATCAATAAATAATATATTTATAATTGAGAATAAAAACTATAATAAGTAATTATAATCAAAATAAAATATTACTAAATAATACTATTATGAACTAAGAAATGCTTAATAAACTAATACCTACTAACTAAATTAAGTTAAAATCATTAATAATATAAAATTCATAAAGATAATGAATAATATAAAATACTAAAATGTAAACCAATAATAATATAATTTCCAGCCGTGAACCATATTTGTAATTGGTTATAATTTTATGAGAATACTAATAAATAAATTTTTTTTTTTCTAGTGATCATAGGTAAAAGTATTTAAGCAAAGATGCCATACTAGATATTTATAAAATACAAATATGTTTAATAGTAAATTAATTTAACTCTTTTTTCCATCACTATATTTAAATTATATAAATTTTTGGAGTAGGATTAATATAAACTTCAATTTAATATAAATATAAATTTTAATATAAATAAATTAATATAAACTTTAACTAATAACTATTCATAATGACATGTTTTGGTAAATACCTAACGTATTGACTTAAATAATTAAAGCATATTAGTTTTAATTATTAAACAGAATTTATAGATAAATTTTTAGTTTTTACTATTATAATAATTGATGAATAAGAATAATATTAAAATAAATATTAAATAGAATTAAAGTTCGTAAAATAGAACTTTAATAGACTAAAATATTAATTAAATAAGAATGAATTGATAAATTTAAATAAATAGTAACGACATTTAAAAAAATCTTTTATAATAACATAATAAATTATAATTATAAAATATAGATAATTAAAATTTAATATAATAATAATAAAAATAAATAATAATAATAATAAAATATATAAATTTTAATTAATACTACTTATCAAAAAATTTTATTGCTTGAGAAATAAATATATATAAAAAAAAATATTAAGAATTATGAATAGAGAATATAAATTCGATTGTATAATAGAATATTATAAATATATTAAATTAGATAATAATAAATAATAATCTAATTATTAAATTAAATATAATTATCATTAATTGAAATATTTATTGATACAATAAATGATTTATTTCTCATAATTTATGAATGAAAACTCGAAAACTTATTCGCTCAGCTGCGGATTATATCACATATAACCAATTTTCACATATACCATAAAGTATTAATTAGATATAAAATATAAATATAATAAAAAAATAAATTGAAATATAAAGTATAAAAAATATATAAGATAATTAAAATTCAAATATAATAAAATCAATCATGTATATTTAATAATAAATTACAAATAATGATATAATAAAAATATTTAATATTATAAGTTTATTAATATTATGAAAATAACATAATTAAATATATAAGTAATATAATTAATTAGGTCTAAATTTATAAGACATTTATCTTTTTTAGCACTAACTTATATAAAATAGTAATAAAACTTAATATAATATAAAATTAAACAAAGAAAATATTCTACTTTCTATAGCGGAGATTAGAGATTAATACGACTAACCATACAATATATATTAATAATAAAAAATGAATTAAAAGAAAAAAATTAATAATTATTTCAAAACTTAAATTTTCTAGATGTACTACATAATACCTATAAATTATTAATTAAAATATTAATTAATTAACATTAAATTTTTAATATTAAAATTAATAAAAAATATTTTATAATTATAAATTATATAATATATTATAATTTACTTAAATACAATTAATTATTAATATATAAATAAAATTAATATATAAAGATATAAAATAATAGATAGAAATTTTGATATTTAATAATGCGAAAAAATTATAAATAAGTATAAGATTAAAATAATATTATATAATATTTATTATAAAAAGGAGAACACGTTGATGCAATAGAAATTAATTACGGAAGGAAATATAAATTAATTTATTATGGTAGAAAATATAATAAGATATCAAATTTTTAGGTATTTAAAACAATAAATTTATAATATTTGTTTAATATAATAATAAAAATAAATAATGTATAAATTTATACCAATAAAATATTAATTATAAATTTATATAATTAATAAAAATTAATAATGAAGATTATAATTAACATAATTATAATTTAAATATATAAATATATTTATTAATTAATTTATATTAATAATTATAATATTATAAATAATTAAAAATCAAGTCACAAATAATAGTTTATTAACATATTATAGATTCATAACACATAGAATTAATATAAATAAAATTAGTTTTTATATTTAAGATAATACTTAATAATAAAATACAATTGTTAATTGTGTTACATAATAAAATTAATTGCACATAGTTTTAATAGAATATTTCGAAAATAGTAATTTCATTATTATTTCATAAATAAACTATGAATATTACATAAATCACAATATACATGGACAGATAAAAATATTATCCGAGAGTAACCTGGGAGCATAAGTTACAAGCAAATTAAATAAAGATTTATGATGGCTACTAAATTAATAGCCTTGTACAGAATATTATGTCAAGTAGTAAGGGATGAAATGTATAATGTACCTTTAAAAGGTTCAAAATAATAAAGTGTCAACAATACACACTGTGTATGAATAAACTGTAAGCGAGAGACTAGCAAAACTCAAGAAAATTATATAATGGAGGAAAAATAGATTATGAACAAAGCGAATTAAGATTGTTCTACAGTACATCACGTTAGGCTGGAAAAGACCCTGAAAGTGTTAAATTCGAAATATAATAGCCCATATATATGTCAATATTATATAATTATATTATCCGTATGTTATTACCTAGTATATATATTTATAAATAAACTACAACTACTAGAATATTTTCAATCATAACTAAATAAATCATAATATAGTATATCACCCCCTCATCGTCATATAATACTTATCTTACTAGCAGGCTATAGAATCACATAAATAGTAATCGAAACTATTCCGATCTCGATTTATGACATAGATACATAGTTTCCTTATAACAACAATGATCACCTTATACTCTTATCATATTACTATATATTCTATTTAATATACGCTTATTTATATATTCTCAGGGCCCAATTTCGCTGGACCAGAAGATAGTATTAAGTACACTAGTATTATAAATATATCCATAATTATTTTATAAAGTAATATAATATTTTTAATAATTAATAATATATATCTTCATATGATGATATAGTATATATTATATATAGGTAATAAATAACTTATTATTATAATATATATATTAATGAGTTTATAATAATATATATATAATAATAATGTTATGTATAATATATATAAAAAATAATTGATATAACTAAAAAATATATAGCATTATATACAGAGATTATAATAAATTATATTACATAAATCATATATATATTATATAATTATATACAAAATATTATAATAATATAGAATATATATATATATATAATTATGGTTATTGATGATAAATTTTGGCTATTATATATGTTAATATACATACTATATAATATAATATATATAGTATATATATATAGTATATATTAAGTTATATATTATATATGATATATAATATTATTGATATATTAAATTAAGCATTAGTAAATATATGAGTAAATATATATTATACTGATATCCAAACTGGCATGTCCACGGATACCGTCGAGGTGGAGGCCGGCCATTTAGGGTGGATGAAGTTTTAGACTTATAAACATCCTTATTTTTTTTGTCAAGTGTTTAGCCTTTATTGTAACAGAGATAGAATTTGATGATTACAGATTTTATTTTGTTATTACCTGAATCTTAGTATGTAAAAAGTTGCAGTAAAAGGATGTTCTTAAATAATATTTCATCTTTTGGGATTCAAGTAAATCAAAGACAGAGTAAGTGGGACCTAGGATTTAGCATTTAATTCACTATAACAAATAAACACTAAAAAAAAATAAAGGAAAATAAATGAAGTAGGAAAATATTTTATTATAGAAAGTAAATATATTTATATTAATTGCAGAAATATATTTCCGCCGTCGCTGTGACTAAGGATAACTAAGTGAAAAAGTTCACAGTCTAATATAATAGTTTAGATCAAACATATGGCCAAAATTTAAAACTTTAAGAATATTAATCATCAAAATAATATAAAATAAAATAATATAATAATAATAATAATAATCAATAATAATAAAATAATAATAATCATAATAAATAATAAATAATAATATATAATATTATAACTTACTACTACTATGACTACTAATGCTGCTGCTACTAACTACTACTAATACGACTACTACACTACTACTACTACTAATAATCAGATAATAATAGATAATAATAAAAGTAATAATAATAATAATAATATAATAATAATAAATAAAATAATGAATAATAATAATAATAATAATATATATATATTTATATATATATATATATATATATATAAGATATATACGTATACTATAGTATATATATATATACTATATATTATTATATATATATATATATATATATAAAATTACAGAAATATAATACTAAATATAAGTATTGTGTAATTTGTAACCTAAGATCGTATTGTGGGGATTCAGGGGTAAAAAGTCCAGTGGGGGTCTCACAAGATTGAGTCTTTAGATATCTGCAACCTTATACAACGGTATATGGAAACTGAAGCATAATAGTAATTTGCATATTTTACTTGGTATATATATTTTATGTTTTTTGTATGCATCAAGACCGCTACACGGAATAGGGAACATAGTTCAAGAAAGGGGCTTGTAAAGTAAAAATGAAAATGAGCAGAAATATATTATATAGAGTATATAATTATATATATAAAGTATTATATATTAATATATATATAGACTATGTAAATGAAATAATAAAATAATATTAAGTGAGATACCATATATGTCAATAACTAGTATTTATTATTATATAATATTTAATATAATAATTTTATATAATATTATATATTATATATTATAAATATAAAATAATAATATATAATATAATATATATACAAACTCCACTTAAGGCAGATTTCACATAGGTGTTTGATTTTAGTGGTTGGAAAGAATTAAAACCATATCGAGCAAACCTGGAGATTCCAATTTCCACTCAAAATTCATTCACGGACACCGCACCCACTGTGCAACGAGGGTGTCCTACATGTGGTAAAATACTAGTGGTAAGTTCTCTCGAGCACATGCCGCGGCACTCCTGCAGCAACAAAGCACCAACATTGCTTCGCAAAATGAATTAGAAAGTAAGAAGGAATTTCTAAGCCTTTTGGCCTTTGACTCGACTCTTATCTAAAAGCCTGGTAAAACCTGGTATGAGAGTAGTCGACTCTTATCTAAAAGCCTGGTAAAACCTGGTATGAGAGTAGTACTCCATGCAAGCAGGGATGTGACCCTTGTGTAGTTCGGATAACTGAGAAAAAAAACATTATTTAAATAAAAACCCCTACCCTACAACAGCTTCTTTGAGGCCTCCTTGGAAGCCGATGCGATGTAAAGTTTAAAAAACATTTTTTTATGTTAAGGTCAAGAATGTTTAAATCGTCAGTATAAGTGACGGGGGATCAATCGAGAGAAGTTGAAAAGTTAGAGGGTCTCTTTCCGAGGGAGATGTGTGGAAGTTGAATTTCACAAAGTTGAGAAATTTTGTTCAGATTAGCGAGAATAGAATCGTAAAGATTAAGACGAGAGGTAACTCTAGATAAAAACGTTGGAGCTGATTTGAAATGAGTAGAAAAATGGAGCGTCGAGGTATCAGCATAGAAATGATAGGGTTAGATGCGCATCCAAGATTATCGTTAAGGAAAAGAAGAAAAAGGTGTAGGAGGTAAGAGAGAATCCTGAAGAACACTTCTATTTGCAATAAAGAAATGTCTCCTCCCTATCAACAGTATCCGGTATGAAATCATTTAAAAAAAATGGACAAAAATAAGCAAAGAGAATGAGAAACCTCAAAGGAGGAGGAGAGCTGGGAGAACCACGACGCATGTGATATCCGGTCGGATTCCTTGAATATTTTAAGAGCCACCAAGCAAGACTCCCCTTAGTTCATAAATTCAGACCATAAATCTATGAGATAGAATATTAATTATATCCCTGGAGCTCCAGGCCGAAAGCCATACTGGTGATCGGAAAGAAGAGAATGGAATACCAGATGATATGAGAGTTGAGAAAAGTTTGAAAGATCTTAGACAGAATATAAGTGAGTAATATTAGGTGATAATTTGAAGTATCAGAGCTGCTTCCGTTCTTTGGAAAAGGTTGGAAATATGTGTGCTTCCAACACTGAAGGTAAGGTGCTAGAAAGTAGATACAGAAGTATAATTGAACTATTGTCGGAGCCAGCTCAGAAGCGCACTCCCTCAAAACTCGAGAAGTGGTGCCATCCGAGCCGCTTGACTTCCTAACATTCGTAAATTTCAGCCGAAGTTTATGCACCCGATAAAATATAATCGCAGGTAAATCATAGGTCACTTCAGAGTTGAGTGAGGTGGAGGAGGATTCGTGGAGTCATCCATGGCTAAACTAGAGGAAAACAGGATGTCAACGAGAGTTTTTTTTAGTTCGAGAGTTAACAACAGAACCATCAAAACGAATAAGAGGAGGAGAGGCAGATTTGTAGAAGTTGTTAGAGATGTATTATCAAAAAAGGTCAGAAAGAATTGTCAGTGGGAGAACGAAGGAGGTCAGTGCACTTTCGTTTAGTGTACGTCCGCTTTTCCTCGTCGAAAAATATCCCTGCAACGATTCCATGCCGAATGAAAATTAACGAGAATGATAGGAGAACAATAAATTTTTCACTATCAATTCACACTGTCTCTAAACTTGAATGGAGTGAGAACAAGTTCAATCTAACCAGTAATTTTAAGGAGAGATAAATTTAGATGAAGAGATGTGAACCTGCTCATCCGATCAGCGATTCAGCTCCCCCACCTTATCGGTAGAAGCCGAGGTGTCTTCTGAATTTCAAAATCAAAGAAATCACTTCAGAGAAAATTATCCTAAAGAAGGCAAAAGTCCTCCAATAAGTTTGATTAAAGTGCCAGAAGATATGCCTAGGGTAGGATGAACCTGTCGGAGAGAGAACATCAAAATTAAGATATAAAACTTTCTTCAAATTTTCCAATAGAAGCAAAGATGGCTTATTTATTAGGGAGAAGGAATAAGTGTAATATAAGGACAGGGTCAAGAGTGGTTTACCAGTAATGTTGGGACAAGTTCGAGGAATACGGTGCTGTCCCTTACACAGTCGGTTCAACGATGACAGGGAAATGCTGAAAGATTCAACCTCTTTCAACTCTGAACTCAAGTATCGATTGGACATTTCAACGAAAACCACTCGCTTGAGAATAGGTACATACTGAAGCTTCCCTAGCACCTAGAGGAAGACTTGTCTAACTTCTGCTTTCATCAAGTCGTATAATGATTATGAAATAATAATAATGGAATATAATGATTTTCCCATTAAGAAAGTCTGTTGTAGTAACGTTTAAAAATTGTAAACATTGGTGACAACTTTACTAGTTATTTTCTCAATTTGGTTTTTCCAGTTTTAAATCTAAGCTTATTTAAAGCCCCATAATGTGTAATAATATAATAATATATAATAATATAATAATAATAATAATATAATATAAGATTAATATTTATACATACAATTTAATAATAATAATATTAATCTAATGATAATAATCTGTAAAATTCTACTCATCTATTTTTGCCTAATGGAATTTTTTAGCATTTTGCTCATAACTTAGAAGCTGATTAATTTTTTTTTTTTTTTTTTTTAAATTTGATTCGAAGCTTTATCAAGAACGAAAATTAATTAAAGTGAAATTGCATAAGTAAATAAAAGTGGAAATGAAATTGCAAAAAAAGAAAAGATTGGATACAATATGAGTGAGTGGATTCTGAGTCGTATGAATAAATTCGGTGTGGGAAGTGTAATAGATAACATAATTAAATAATATAATAATATTAATAATATTAATAATAATAATATATATAATAATAATATAATAATACATTAATAAATGATATAATAAATTATAATATAATAAATAATTAAAGAATAATAAATAATGATTAATAATACAAAACGGTAAATAAAAATAGAAATAGAAACTAAACAGATGAATCATAAGATAAAAAACTGATGTTATGAAAATAGGATATGCACATTTAAGGTATAACAACTCAACATACACACATCAACACACGATATACTATCTGGACAAGGCCATCCATTCACGTAGCCTAACAACAAAACTTTGTTTGCATGGCACACATAGAAGAGCCAAGACAGATCGCAAAAATAATGTGTAAGGACCGTTGGTAAAGGAGGAAGGCAAAGTTTTATTAGTAGACAAATAAAATTCGGTGATAATTACAGTTAACGCTCATATACTTACACTTAGATAATTGATAGTTATAATAATAATATAAATTAACAATATAATAATTAAAATAAATACAAGTTTTTAATTGTAGTACAAAATATTAAATACAATTAATTATTAATAATAATAAGCATATTAATAATAGATAAACAATTAAGACACGGACGATAACCCAAAAAGTTGATATTAAAAAACACTAAGCAGGAATTATAATAAAATTTCAATACATTTATGAAAATAAAAATATGAAAACTTATGACGAAATAAATATAAAATTAAATAACTACAACACATAGTCCTATAGTGGATCATTATACTAGTATCTTCCCCATTAGGATGCCAAGTTACTACTTCATTTTCAGCAATCTCCTTTGAAAAATTGCTATCAACGTCACTTTCCGAAGGCAACACTGATTTTTTTGGTTTATATTAATTAATATCATCTACCGATTTGCGTCAAATAGAGTAAAAATACAATTTTATATATTTATCAAGTTTAATTTTATCCACTTGACTAATACTGAATGATGTTATACTCATTATAAGCGTATACTATTCGTCGTATAAAATTAATGGTCAGAGAATCAAATTAAGCCAATGTATTAATTAAATAATAATATAGAGGACAATTCAATTTGGGGTTGGTCTGTTAGAGAAGCGATTTCTCGTGGAGAAAGCGTCAGTCTCGTTTATGCGAAATTTTATATTGAAGTAAATCGCTTGTTATAGAAAAGAAATTTTTAATATTGCCAAAGAAGATTAAATTATTTCAAGAAAGTAGACTGAAAAAAGCAATCTAGTACGATATTATATTAAATATATTTTTAATAGATTTTTATTATACATATAAATATATCAATTATTTAATATTCAGATAAAAAATTTTAATGCATTCTTTAGTTTATGTTACCACCATATAATTATATATAATATAATAGCATATTATAATATATAATTTTATATATATATATTATTATATAATAATCGTTTTAATAATTATATAATACTATTATATAGTAAAATAAATATAAGATTATAATATAAAACATATAAAATTAAAATCAATTTATACTAATAATATTATTATCAAGTTCCAGATAATAATACATAAGGTACACTTATTTACTAAATATCGTATCGAGTAATGAATGTATGGAATTGACAGTACAAAATCCATAATACCTCGAATAGTACGGTAACCAGTTATAAATTTCATACTATTCTTGAGGATTAAGTAAACTAATAAGCACTACTCTTATTCTTTATTATTATTTTTTTGTTTGATGATATTGATGTTTCCTCATCCCAACTGGTATTTACAATTAGTAAATATATTGCCTTTTATCAAGCATAAAATATTAATATATAATATTATATATTATATATTACTAATATTATAATATATTTATAATAATATATTGTATTATAATATATTAATATAAATATTATAATAATTAATATCCTATATTATATATAATATTAAATATACTATTACAATTATTACTGAAATATACTATATATAATATATATATTAATATAATATATTTATATATATATATATTATATATTTACTACTACTGTTACTCACCCTTATATATACTATAATATATCAGCATATAATTATAATATATATTAATATTATATATATTCTATATTATGTCTCAATAAAAGCAATTCATCAGTAATCAAAATTCGCGTAGAAGTTATAGGAATAATACATATTAAAGTTATTGTAAACCAGAAGTTTCTGGGAACTCCGGTTTCCGGTGTCCTCATGAACACCACTATATATTATCCACGGTTGTAAGGTTGATCCAAACATCTATCTCTTTTATTTTGATGATAGGGATTCTCAGAGAGAGTATACACTCTAAATTTCTTATTCCTCTACAGCTTTTTGTAGTCATTTAGGCTTACTGCTTAGTAGAATAATAAAAACATATATTAAATCACAAATTGTAAAATACACTATATTTATTATTAATTACATTTCAATTAAAACCATCACAATAATTACATATCTATTAAATGAGGCTACACAAGGTCAATATTATTTTTATTTTCACAAATAAGGGACACCCTAATATATATATAATTGAGTCACACAAGACTCTGAAGAATACTTATTAAATATTAACACTGGAGACAATTTAAATGTTGAACGATTCTCCCATAGCATAGTAGAAGGTTTATTAAAGGGATTAGATAATTAATTATAATTATTATAATATTATTAAATATAATATTAATTATATATATTAATTAAATTATTATATAGTAAATTAAATTAATTTATTAGATAAATAAAGTAGTTATTTAATTTAATTATTATCATATTATTATTATGTTATATATTATTATATTATATTTTATTATATTATATTATTATTATATATTATTATTTAATATTTATTAAAACGACTAAAATTTTTAATGGCACAAGTAATTTACCCTTTTTTGAACTCTATAGTGAACAACTAGAATTAAAATATATAGGAAAAGTTTACATCCTTTGTATGTTGAAATAACAAGTTTGGACAATATTCTCTTATATTATAATTTAATTTATTACAATATAAATAATAAATGTGAATGTATATTTTAGGGTTGTAGTATGTGTAAATGTGTAGTTGTAGGTAGATGCACCTATGGTTTATAAGGTGTGTGCTATTGGATATTTAATATAATTTAAGGTAAATTCATTATTTATTATTATGTGATTTTACCTATCAACATAAAAAATATAATATATTAATTATATCATTAGCCTAATCTTTGTCTAAAATATGAGAGACAGTTAAATTTATTTGCCATCTTAAACTTACCGCTGCCTGAGCTCTACGTAGGCTATACCGGCTCCGGCTCTCACCTAATCTAAAATCGCCTCAATATATAACTCTACTGGTACCATATTACATATAAAAATATCCTATTTAGTGAAATTGTTCTTCTGTATAATCTCTTTAATTTCAATTGAATCTACTAACAGTTTAATATCATTTAGTATTTTTTCTTCTTTACAGTGTAAACTTATAAACTATATACATTTATTTCATACCTGGCCTATATTATACTCATCCTACAGAATTATATTGAGTTTTATTCCTAGCTCTTAGTGACTTCTGCTCCCCAGCACTTGTAAGATTTCTCAAATATTATCGATTTATTTTATAATTTAATAATCATTATATATATAATTATATATATAATATATATTATTATAAATATTATATATTATAATATTAAAGTATATACATATCTAAATTAATTATATATAATATTTATATATTAAATTTAATATATTTGAAATATATAAATATATATATATAATATATATATATATATATATATATAATATATATATATATATATTATAATAATAATAATAACTATCACTTTCTATAAATATTTGTATATTTGTCAAATATTAAAACAATTTTAATTAATATAGCGCTAATATTATTATTAGTATCTTAATTTAAATGTAAAAGTTTGAGCAATTGAGTGAGCAAATTTAGTAAATAGAGATACACAATTCTTCCAGAAGAAACAGGTCAATCACACACATAAGAATATCATTATAACACATAAACCTCATCGTGACCTTAAAATTTATCATGATTGATTTTGTCACTGTTCTATGAACATAATCCACATTGAATATTTACTTGATAAATGACACTAATTACTTTGGAGTAGAGATCAGTACATTTTTATAGTTGCGTGTCTAACTTGAGTGTATATTAGGACTTTTCTTAGCGGCATGAGACGCAAATATCTTTAGCAGTTAAAATGTTCAAATAGTGTACAATACATAACTCAGAGAGTACCCCCGCATGCATTCATTTTATATTAGATGATTATTCAAACCGCCACGGAGAATAGTCCAGCCCGAGCAATCAAACGAGTAATACACAATTGAAAATCGAATGAGATCAACACATTACATATAAATTCTATCATTACTAAATTGGAGTACATTCACTCATCTTCTAAGAATATTCTCTAGAAAAAATAAATAATTTCACTGGTTACAAGCCGAGCAACGAAGCGATTAAACAACTAACTAGACAATAGGGAAAATGTGTACAAAAGGACACGGAGACTGCCTGGTGAAATAAAGCTAATAGTCACGTAATCCAACAAATAATACTTTTCCTTAACCATCAGAGACATAAAACGAATAGTACTAGTAGGTCATAAACAGGAATCGTAATAATTGCTAAAAGCGATACTGTATAATAAACCGCCACTCTGCACTTGGCAATAACTGCTCTCTATCTACGAGAGATAAATAGGAATACAGAGCAGAGTGAGAACCTTTTATTAAATTATCTTAATCTAAATATAATATAGTGTGTGATTAATATTTTGTATTATTTTTTGAATTCGTGGGTTGTAAAGGTGGTTGTGTATATAAAGTATGGATTTTTCTTATAATTTTACGTAGTTTTGTTTTATTATTTACTGATTTCGGTTCTTGCTTTCTAATAAAATAGATGACATCATTGATTCTACATATGATTCTATTACTTATAGAGCTTAGATATGGGAAGAAAGCGTAAAGTCTCCCCGAGAAAAAAACCAACTCTCCGTCAGAGTACTTATTATACAATTTAACAAAACTCTCACTTATATATAAAAAACATAAACAAATAATTGGAAAGAGAAAAATAGAAAAATAGACTGTCAATAATACTAATAAACACTCGTATACCTTTTCTTGACCACTCACCTAAAAAGATTTAACTATCAAGTAAAACGAATATTCGGATATATAGAACTTTATACATAATTACTTACATATTTTAAATATAAATTATATGGATTATGGTCTTCATCTTTTCAACAAAATATCACTAATAATAGTTCGAAGCATTCAATCGTTTAGATTACATATGCAAACTTCCTTTTCGGTATGGCTTCTGCAAATTAAAGTTATGAGATTATTATGTTGTTATAAGTATATCATTTATTATTGAATTTCAACCTACGTAATACTATATTGAGATTCCTATTCCGAATTCCTATATAAATGGTTCTGTGTACCTATGGCGTCATAACCTTTTTATTATGTTAAATTTAAAGTAAATTTTTATTACAATATTAATAAAGGATACTATAATAATTTTCACAGCAATTATAACGTATAACCTCACTTACACATATATGAGTGTTGCTTTCCCCCAAATTGTTAAGTCTTCTTTCAATCCAATTTGTTTCATTTATAATATGTATTTGTATTGTTTGTTGCATATTTGATAAACAATGTTACTGCGTTCTGATAATGCAATAACTTAATTAATTATCTCTTGTTATATCGAATTCTAAATAAATGATTCTATAAATAAGATATATAATAAAACCGTAACTTCACTTTATTATAGTTAATTAGAATGAAATTATTTTTATTCCAAAAATAAAGGACCTTAAATTTCAAGTACACAATTGAGTTTCATCTACTATTAGTTCAATAATGAACAATGTTATATCTCTATTGAGACTAGTAAATAACATAGCCTTTTAGAAAACTGAGCGATATATGCGAACATTAGGTTCAAAGATCACTAGGTGATTAATCAGGGTTATATAAGAAAACTATCAGTAATACTATAGGACCTTTTATAATTACTTGGATTTAAATAATAAGTGTATCGATCATTGTGCTCACTATATATTAATTATAAACATTATGAATAATTCAATTGTTTCATATCAATATTTAATTATGTATATATAACTTTTATTGAATTATTATTATTGCTATATTAAATATAGTATTGTATTGTATTTGTTTATATCTATATACGAGGATTAATAATACTAGGCAAATATGTCGTGCTGATTCTATAAAGCCTATCTTTGAGTATATGACTCTCTGAGTATATACTATCGCTAATATTGATTATTTCAGGCATATATAGATAAATTCCAATGCATATATCAAAACATATTCATGACACATGTGTAAATATCTAATCATTGATTATTAGATTATGGGCAAATAGTATATCTTTTTTGCATATATTGTATTATCATCAGCTTCCCTCACAGTTTTATGCATTATTCATATACAATATTTCATGTTTTTCTTCTTATACTAATTTTTTATTGCTCATTCATAATTTGTATTAATATGTTACACTTATGTCTCGGCAAATTAAATATGCTTGCATTTGAAAGATAATATATGGACTATGGAATTAATTTTAGGTATTAGTAATATAATCCTACCTTTATATATAAAATTCATATTTAGCAAAAATAATACTTTCCACTTCCGTGTTTTAAGCAGCTAGGATAGTAATTAGTAAGCACTCCATATTTATTTAATAAACTTTGCAAACATTTATATAATTATTTTAATTATGTTCTGATACTTATAATTGTACTAAAGTATTAGGCGCGAGCAAAATTGTTTAATGCATAAGTCACAATAATAATTAGAAAATATATATATCTTATTATATATAAAATTTCCGTCATTATTTGATAGATATATATTATAATTATTAGAGATTTGAGTGTCGAAGTTCATATAATCAAAATTTTAAATCTAAAAAGATCAAACAATATACATAAATTCACTCTTATAATGCTACTACTTTTACAAATATAGAAATTCACTCCTATATATATTATATATATATATTATATTATTGCCTCGAGGCAATAGAAGCGGACTCAAACGTCAATGGAAAAGGCTGCGTACTGATTTTACGATCACAAATTTCGCTGTTAAAGAAGTTCTTGAGGCAAGTTCGAAAACGCACTGGGAAACAAGGCTGATATAACTTTAGTTATATAGCTCGCACTATACAGATGGAGTTAATATTATATCTATATAATATATATACAACATTAGATATTTGACTCTATTATAGACTTTTTATTATAGATTATAATACAAATTTATTGCAACTAAACCTCCCCTAAACACTTTGACTAAAACATGTCATCATTATTACAAAATATTAGGTATTATCTAAATTAATACCACTAATCTTATATCATACTATATAATTATTAGGGTGCTGCTAACATAAAGAAGCTACTACAATCTTATAGCAAGTCGTTAACCCTATATTTTATATCTATAATAATAGATCACAATATGGCTGGTGTTATCGGGCTAAAAATATGGATATCAAATTAACACAATTCATGAAATATCTCTCCTTTTAATATTATTTTTAAATCTAGTGGTATTTATAAGCTATTCTTCACAATAAGACTTATTAATAATTTCCTTTCCACTATTTAAATATAATATATGTAAAATAGAGATTTGTTTAACCTCGTTCTGAGTCGGCGAAACCGTGAGAATAATCGAACCAGATTTTTAAGTTCCATGTAAGTACATGGAGTAAGAGAGAGAGGAGATAGAGGTTAAAGAGTAGAGAGTATGAAGAAGAAGAAGAGAGAGAGAGAGAAGAAGATTGAGAGAAAAAATTTAGAGAAGAGAGAGAGAGTAAGAGCAAGAGAGAGAGAGAGATGAAGAGTAAGAGAGAGAAGAGAGAGAGAATAAGAGTAAGAGAGGAGTTGAGAGAGAGTAGAGAGAGAGAGAGAGAGATAGAAGAGATAGAGAGAGGATGAGTTGGAGAGAAGAGAGAGTAAGAGAGAGAGAGTAAGAATAGATAGATGAGAGAGATAGGAAGAAGATTGAGAGAGATGAAGAGGAATGATTGAGACACCTGAAACGAAGATTCTATATGAACAAAACTCATGGGTGCAGGAGCAGTAAGAGAGAACAACGTTTATCGAATGACTGAGAAAATAAGAGTAGATGAGTATATATAGGGAAAAGTGATACTTGTCTGAAGAGACAGCAGTAGGTAGAAGAGAATGGTAAGACGTTATATTGAGAGTAAGGCATAAGAATGGTGGTAACTGTTAGTTAAAGAAAGAAGCGTTTCGAGAGGACTTTACGCAAGAAACGATATTGAATCCAGAGGGATAAGATCAAGGTAGATGAGCTAGACAAGACAGAGAGTGAAAGAATAGAGCGAGGCACGTGGATCGATGGGGGCGTAATGAGGTAGAAGGGGTTACGAGAAGATCGGTAGAGCAACTGACGATGAGACGGAGGAGTTAGAATAAGGTAAGCAGATCAATATTGAGCAGCAAGACGAAGGCAAAAGGGACGTATTAGAGGCGGTGAGGCAACAGGTTTGGTTTCATATGATGAAGGTATTGAATAGTCCTTCATGGTCTAAGAACTTGTTGAATTCGTAATTTATTACCACTATGATTTAAATAAAAATAATACAAGATATGAGAGATGCTGAGATACACATATGGGGGGTTACAATAATCAGGAATTGTAGTCCAACTAGCATAGTCTTATTTCATACAGTTTAACACTGAGAGTTTTTTTTCCTTCGTTTAGCATATGATGGAATTGCTCTTGTCTTTTTGGTTTATACGAGAGTAACTTCAAATAGCTCTTTTTTTTATTATATTTTTGGTAAACCAGGCCTTAACTATATTTCTTATATAAATTACTAATTTCATTGCTAAATTTTTTTTTTCACTCATGCAGATTATAAAATTTATAAAAATTTACATTTGATATAAATAATTTTTATTCTTTTTAATAATATAATCACATAAAATGTATTTAAAATATACTTTACGAAATATTTAAATTCATTTAATTCTTTATAATTTTATTAATTTATATTTATTTATTTATTATTTAATTAATTTGTATTATATTATTTATTATTTATTATTTATATTATTATTATTATTTATTATTTATTATTTATTTATTAATATATATTAATATATTATTATTGTATTATTACTGTTTATTATTATTATATATTATTATTTATTATTAAATTTTATTTTATATATTATATTGATATAATTTATTATATAATTATAATGATATTACTTTATTTATATAATATTGTATGATGTCAAAGTTTATACTATTAAGATATTATGGCAAAATAAACTCTGATTCTATTAATTATCTTAATACTAAGTCTTACTAAATTATTTTAAAAGATTCCTATTTTAAGTTTTTTTTAATGAATTACCTTTTCCCCTTCACCTTTTTATTAATAAGACGATTTATATTATTATTATTATTATCCTCTCATAATATTAATTATTATTATTTTATATATATATTTTATTTAATCTAGTATAATTTATTTATAAAATAGTAAATGCATAGATGACACTACGAATAATATGATCTAACAGCTGAAAGATTATACGATAAAGTTTCCCGCAGGTCGTACCCCATGACCCGTGAGTGGTTTAAAATAAAGAAATATATTAATAATTTAAGTAATAATAAAATCCGATTAAATAAAATCTATTCAAATTTTGATTTTTGAGTTCTGCAGAAAAAGAATATCAAAATTTTGTAAAAAATTTTCTTATGTAAAATTTCTTTAATTTGAACATTTTGGAAAATTATACGTAAGTTTTGTTTTAATAATAATTTTATATTTGTATATATTAGGTTCTATTTCTTTAAGTTTAAAATAATTGAAACACAATTATATATAATTTTCTTTAATATGTTTATTTGACTTAATAAGAAGTTAGATCTCATTGTAGTTTTATATTTGCAAATAGATAATTGATTTATCTATAAAATAGTTTTATTTAAATTTAAGTTTTAATAATGCGATATTTTATATAGTTTATTTTTTAAATGGTTTATATATTTATAGTATTATATTTATTAATTTAATAATATTAGTTTTTTAATATGTACAAAGTTTTATTATGGTTGGAGGTAGCTTTTACTTAAATAGTTTATATGTTTTTATTTACGTATTTATGTATGTATTTCTTTTTATTTGATGTCAAATAGTTTATGATCTACATAATATGAATGGAAAAAATTAATTTAGGAGAATGTTGATCAATACCGCAGAATTTGAAGAGTCTTCTGCCAAAATTTTGGTTTTTGTAATAATTCTTCTGCCTTGCTCTGTCTAATTCAAGGATATGTATTATTGAAATTTAGTTTTCATCTTTTTCATAAATGCCCTCATGTGTTTCACTAATGACAATTGATTTTATTATCTTAGATTTACATGGTTTTACCTTATTATCTATTATCTGTAGAGCATAATCTTCCCTTTCTATTTCCTTCTCATATCATTGGTTGAACTTGTAGCTTTGGAGGGCAAAGAGGGAGGGGGAAGGTGGAGGAGTTTCTCCTTTTCTTTCTCATTGGATTGGTTGAACTTGCTAATTTGAAGTGCAAGGAAGGGGAGTTGTGTAAAATGTGCATAAATGAGAAGTGAGGAAAGCGTCCATGCAAGTTGTCGCTTTTTCTATCAACTCCAAGCTTTACTTCTTTGATAACTCAAATAAATGTATTTTGTATATGTAATGGTAATTGACTGTCACACACACAATTCTTTTAATAATTTGGAATCATTTTTTGCACCATATCATATAGATTAATTGGTATTAGATTAATAGTCTTTATGTACTGTAAATATTTCTGTAACTCACCTTTGAATACTTCAGAGATACTCTTATAGCAGGAGAAAATTCTTCCTTATTGACCTTCATAAGAATATAGTTAGAAGCCACAAAGGCTTTTCAAGGCTGTCTCTGTTGAAAAGAATTAATGTTACCATTTGCTTTGAATATCGAATAACTCATTGTAGATTTACATATTCATTATACCGGTAATGACTTCATAATTACCCAGCTCCATTATTGTATATGCAATTTATTAAGCTAAATTGTATAATAAATATATCAACTAAGCAATCATAAAAAAAGTCAAGCCACCAATACATATTTTCAAAAGGATTGTCAAAAATACCATCTATAAAGTGCAAGGGATTCAAAATGAACCCAGGTACTATTATGATATTGATGAGTCAATCATGCCATACAGTACCTTTATCATCCATATACCGTACTGAACTATCTTTTCTTAAAGGCTGAAAGTGAGCTACTATCAGTCAAATCTTATGGTAAACTATTTTAAAAATTAGCTACTCTTAAGTACTCAAAAAATGCTTTCTTCTATAACTTTTTATTATGTCCCTTTCCACAGAAAACATTTTGTAAAGGTGAATTATATCTTCTTTAGGAAATCACCTCTCTACAGAAAACATCCCCATTTCTTTTAATCTATCCTTGTAACTTGTTTTTAAAATCCAAAAACCATCTGTTGCTCTTCACATTACTGCCTTCAGCATATCAATGTCTTTGCTTAGATAAGGAATACAATTTATCAAAACCTGTGCACAGTATTTAAATAATGGTCTAACATAGGCATTATAGAGCTTGCTGATAACCTCCTTACCTCTGTGATTACATTACTGTTCACATAAGATATTAGAGACAGAAGCCACATAAGCCTATCAAGACTGTCCCAGTCAAAAAAATAAGTAGTGTGTATTATATGAATTTCATTGAGATAAGACAATGGAAAATAAATACAAATGGTGAAGAAATTTCTTGATAAAATCTTGATATACCAAAGGGGATAAGACATTACAGTATAAAAGTAAGAAAAGGAGCAGAGAAATGGTAAAAAATTGGTTATGAAACAAAATCTCCTAAGTATATATATAATAATACATTGCATATTTAAAAGTAATGTTATAAATATAAATTTAGAGATATGTCCTTAGTGAAATGGTCTAAATTTAGGAGAGAACTTGTCCAGTGTGAACTTGTGATATATATCTCTGCAGACATTCATTCTAATATCAAAATTTGAATATTTTATATCTCTTATTAATTACTGTAGGCAGAGGTTTAGTAGTTTGTTCTAGCATTGCCAGTGAGTTTTGAAAGTTGCTATCCTTTTCTCGGTAAGCTGTTGTTGGCGTTCCGACTTAAACTGAAAAATGAGCATCTTCTTTTATTTGTTAGCGTTGCAGACGTTACAACTATCTATTTGGTATAATCGGATACATAGTATAGTACTCACTGACAGGTATTACCTATAACTCTGGTCGTTAACTACTATCCTACTACGTGAGGTATATTAAGCGGTATATGAAGTATATAAATTTATAATACAGTATCATGAGGCCACTATTTTGGATGCAATCCAACTCATATATCATGATTCATTAAGGATGATGTATCGATTCCTATTCTAAAATCCAACAAATCCTCCGACTTAACTAACCGAAACCCTTGATTTGAGGTCAGATCCAAGCTTTGAAGTATATGGAATAAAATTCGGCTGGAGTTACAGAATGCTGAATCTAGTTACAAAACTGTTGAATTGAACAACCAAACAATTATATTAGTTTTTTTTATCAACAAAAATTCATGGAAAGTTGAGAAGCGTAAGTATATAACATTAAAATGAGTAACAAAATCTGATTAAGCAACAAAACTGGTTACGTAACTCAACTTGTAAATATTGTTACGAAATGACGGCATAATAATTGAATGTTAAAAAATAAGTTTTAATAGATACGTTGTGTAATAAAGTTAGTTAATTATAATAATATGATTTTTACAGTTTTATGTTTGTTAGTGTTATATTATATTAGTAGTATTGGAATTAAATACTGAGGTCTCGAGCAGTCAGCAGATAATGCGGTGGACCTTCTGTGTGTTCTATATTTATATGATATTTAATATTTATAATTAGTATATTTTAGTTATATTTATTTATATTTTATTATTATATTATTTATATATATTTATCTTATTTAAAGAATTATCCTAATTCTAAAGGAACCTATTGCAAAACCTTAGTACTACACCTTGGTATTTGAATGGAAGTAGCCCTAACCTGTATTGATCCCACCCCTGAGCGTAAAATTTAGTCCCGTTCTAACCTTTTTGATTCACCTGGCTCGTAAAAGTAGCGTTCCAACCTTTGACTGATCTCTCTGTGCCGTAAAACTAGCCCTAACTTTACTGTTACTTCGAATCTGTGTCTTTTTTTTTAAACTTTTTCCAATCCTAGAACCTTAAAATAGCCCACAAGTTGCCTTAATACGTAATGTTTATGATATTATCTATATATGATAGCTTGCTATAAATATATATATAGAATTAGCCTTAAATATTAATATAATTTATATATATATATTATAATAATGAACTAATAATATATATTATATATATTATATATATTTAATATATTAATTACTATCTTAATATATATATATTTATGTATATATATATATATAATTATAGTATATATTATATATTATTTTGAAGTAACTTTACGACAATTATAAAATCATAATGTCTGGATTTAATGAGCTTGCAGACTAAACTTACAGGTCGTTAGAACTGATTTAGTTCAAAATAAAGAAGTAAATATTTTAACAGATACGCAAGTTTGGCAAGTAACTTACTTGCAACTAACTCAACTTTGGAGACAAAAAAAAATTTTGACATCGGTCTTTTGGTTGCAAAATTTAAACTTTTGACATGTTGTAAGAAAGTTTATGTAAAACTCCAATCGATGAAAAGGCATATATCATATTGCTCACACCTATTTCTTAACTTTTATCTCTCAGATGTACATGTAACACATCAGCGAAGTAGTAAAAGTTGTTTGTAAAGATACTGAGGTCTGAAGAATCGTAATTAAACAGTACGAGAATACTCGTACTTGTCATAATATTAGTACTTAACAAATATCATATATTGTTCATTCCCATATTAAAACTACCCGAGTAGAATAAGGCTTTTGTTTTCCTGCTTGCCGATGAACCAGGTGAAAATAGAAGCGCATATTAGTTATGTAGGTAATATATATATATATTTATTCAATTAGATTTTATAAGTATAGTATATAGTATAGTAATATATAAATATTATAAATAAGTATATATTATATATTATATTATATTATTATATAAAATATATATATATATATAGTATATATATATATATCATATAGTATATATTAACTATTATATATACTATATATATATACTATACTATGACTGATAATAGTACGTTTGAGGGTAATGTATCAAAATCGATATTTTCTTAGTATCAACTAAATCAAATTTTGTTTTTTTTTTGTTT
>JABUQX010070916.1:0-15000 GCA_015478945.1 Trachelipus rathkii
TGTTTTACTCGTGAATTACTTATAAGACATGCAATTCCCATTTATCCTGAAGTAAGTAGTCCAGATCACAAATATTTAAAAAAATATTTAAAATATAGGTGGGACTGCATTGAAGACGAGGTGAGTGAAATAGCAAAAGGAGTTATTGAAGTTCAATTGAACAGTGAAATAAGAGAAGTAACTCATTTTGTTGGAACGCAAATATTTATTTTTCTCGCTAAACATTGTTATCCTGTCGATACTCTCATTTATATTTTGGAAAATTTGGTATTTACTTGGCGAGGAACTGTTAATTTGAGAGCAACATTTAATATGGTTTTACAAAGTAGTATTCCTATTACTGAAAAATTTGAAATTGCATGTAAAAACTTTTTGAGTGAGGAAATACTTGTTCAATATTTCTTTTCTTTGGGAGTAAACACAATAAACAGATACTTATATGAAATTCCAAAAAAGAAAAATATTCCAATATACTTTTGGATTTGCCGATTTACAGGAATTGCAAAGAGAATTGATTGTATAGAACTTCTAAATGTAATTGGAGAAAATCAGCCAATATGCTTCTCAAATGACAATAGCTTAACAACTATAGAATACTTATTTTATTGGTCAATTTATACTTTTAACGATATGGCAGTTCAGTATTTATGGGAAAGATTTATTTCCCACACAAGAGAGAGAGGTAGAATACTTAATGTGATATTTACTACAATCGTTGGAGATTTTAGAATGGCCAATTCTGTTATTTACTTACTTTCTAATACCTTAGGGAGAGAAATCATTATATTTTTTGATATACGTTGTGCAGTCACTTTCAAATGCCTACTACTGGAGATAAGATGGCAGAACCTATTTAGTAAAGTGTTTTATCTTTTACATATATTTTTTGAGGATGTATTTCATATCGATCTATTCAAATTTATAATAGAGGTTAATTGTTCAAATATACAAGATAAATATGATAAACGTGTGATTAAAGAATTTCTAATAAGGATGCCAGCTTCTGCTAAAAGTATAATTCTAAATGAAGATACCTCTTTCTTTGTTGAGGTCATACCAAAACTGTATGTTCAAAATGATCTGGAATCCTGCTCACTTCTATTGACAATGTTTGGGCCCTTAAATCATAACAGTGTATTTATAACTGATTTAAGATTAACATGGTTTGATTATCTTCTCATCTCTGGCCAATCTAATATTATTGATCATATTTTGATGTATTCTCTCGATTCGTCCACTGCTGTAATAGATTTTAAAAGAATGTATTTTAGAACCAGAACATATGAAATTTTCAATCATTTACTTACCTTTCAGGATTGGATAAGTTTGAGTTGGTACATAAATTGGTGTTTAACTTTTGAAACTGAAGAAAATATCAAACCAATGAAAGTCGATATTTTATTACTTTTCGATGAAAAACTTTTAAGGAAATTAATTTTTCTGGATCGAGAGGGAGAGGATCCATTCGAGCATGTAGATAAAGTTTTAAGATGGAGTTGTGATTCGCAAATACCTCTGATTACTCGCTTAAAATATTGCATCAAAATGACTAAAGAAACTGACAGTAAAGAAAATACATCAGGTTACAAGGAAATAAACATTTATACAGAAATTAAAGAATGTGTTATAAAATTTCAATTTAAGTTCTTGCGTCATCTTTTCAATTGGAGGCCGTTTTCCCCTGAAGAAATAAGAGAACTTAAAAATAGTCTACAAAATGAGCAAGAACTTTACCAAACTATTTTTCGTGAAAAGAAGACTATAAATTTCTATTCATTATTTATTGGTCAGATATAAAGATGAGTTACTAATACAGTGGCCTTTTAAAGATGAGCATTGGAATAAGATAGCCTCTTTAAAGATGATTATCATTAATTGTCTAAATTATTATATGATTATCTATTATTAATTTATATTTTATTTATTATAGTATTATTATTTTTTATTAACTTTTATTTATATTTTCGTTCATATTATTATTAAATATTATTTTATTATTATATTATATTATTTATATTATATTATATTATTACTACTTACTTTCTTATTATTCTACTATTACTTTTATTCCTATTATATTTATATTATAATTATATTATCATTTATATATTTTATATTATGCCTTACTCTTAATAATATTGTTCAAAATGAAAATTATTTTACTTTTGTTTTGTTTATTTATATTATTATTTTATTTATATTAATTATATTATTTTTAATTATTACTATTATTAATTTAAATTATAGTTATAATTATTATTACCAGATAATAATACATGTTTATTTTTCTTATATTATCATTCTTATTATATAATAAATAAGAACTATTTCTATTAACATTATTTATTTATATTATTATTTATTTATATTTATTTATATTAATATTTATTTATATTATTTATTTATTTATTTATATTAATTTATATTATTATTTATTTATATTATTATTACTTGTTATTATTATACATTATATTATTATTATTTTATTATTATTATTATTAAAATTATTATTATTAAATATTATTATATCTGCTCCTTCCATTTCTATTCGTTATTTCTGTACAGTACATCAGTGTAATCAATGATGGTGCTGAAATAAATTAATATTTTTTCGTATTACTATTAATTTAGTCTTTTTCATGTTAATTTTTTCATTAAAAAATATAGTTTCCTTAAGCGTTTTACAAATATTTTTTCCCCTCTTCATATATCGCAGAGGTTGGTTGCATGATGCCTTGGAAAAATTAAACAAACTATTATACCGCTGAAAATGGTAGTTGCTAAATTTGAAAGTTTGTAGAAAACTTGTTCAAATGCTAAATACCTTTTACAGTAGATCGAGTTTCATTCATTAAGACCTTGATTAAAATGCAATTAGGTTTTGAATAATATATTTATGTAATTGAGTGATAAATCTATATACAAATTTTTTTGGTGGTAGACAAAAACTTGAAAATCCTGAAGAACCTGAAATCAAATCATTGTGTTTTATGATTTATTCAATTTCTTAATGAGTACAGTTTTCTTTTATTTATTTCTTTCAACCTACATTTTAAACTTGCTCTTAATCCAGACATTATACTTCATGAAGTGTCTTTTAATCCTCAAAAATTCAGGATAAAATCCACCAACTATGATGATATTTATTATTTATTAGAAAAGCTTATAAAGGAAAAACGTAAGATAGCGGAGGAGGATTGCCTTCAGACTCTTTAAGATAGAGAGGGAAAAAGAGAAATAATGAGAGCGGAATTACAAGAATTCTAGTAAATTTCATGAACAATAGATTAATTAATTTAATCTTCTAGACTCTAGAAAATGCGCGAGAAGTATGTGAAAAAAAACTTCAAATTTTATATATTATTATATTTCCTTAACATAGACAGCAATAATGTTTCGAAGTGTGCCGGGATAATAAAGGAGTGAAGTTGTGATTTTTATTTAAAAGCACAGGGCCTAGTGATAATTGTTACGCAGAGGAATCATGCCATTTTTTTCCGAATACAAGAACATACCTAAGTTCAATTAGAGAGGAGTACTGAGTAACGTGTATGAGCATACTCGTGTGTGATATGCCACAACGCGAGTCTCTTCCCACCCAAAGCCTTTTATTCCGGAACTGCGTTACGCAACCCAGAATTTTCTTTGAAATAAGCGACTTTTCAATCGACCACATTGAGATGTAATAACATTAAAAATATACCACACTTGACACCGTCACAGGAAGGCATATATAGCCAGCATTACACGTAGAAAGTTGTAGTTCTTTCTGAAATTGCAAACTAGGGTTATTTGGTTTATTTATGACAGTTTTCCTGCATATATTGCACCTTAATTTATATTCTTAGTAACAGGTTTAATGTAGCATGAATAACGTATCCTGATGATATTTTATTATTCAACAGCTATAAACGCATCGTAAGCATTATTTCTTCTTATTGAATCTTTCTGCACATTAATTTATTTCGTATAATTTTATCACTTACAATATGTTTAGTTGTATTCTTTTGTTCGTAGTATTCCTCCCTTCTCACTTTCTAGATACTTTTTATAACTTACTCAAATTAAAATAATATGAGTAATATAAGAAGACAAATAATATTTTTTTTCCCATTTTACCTTTATTCAACATTAATTATAAGTATGCAAATCACGTGTCATGCAAGGTAACAATTCATTTCTACTATATCACGGTCCCCTAATAGGATGTGTCAGCAACCATTAAAGATCAATGATGCTCATTTATATATATAACATATAAAGCCAACTATTACCTAAAAGTCATTTAACTATATGCCTGTAGTTAATTTTTGTAGGAGTGAAATGCAAATAATAAGATTTATTTTATGCCAATATTAGGTCTTATATATTCCAGTGGTTCCGCGATGACAGATTTTTGTACTTAAATATAACTAACTAAATTATATTTCCGCTAAATATTATTAACTTTTATTTTATAATCAAAATATAACTTAATATTAAAACCTCTTAGATAATAATTATAATATTTATAATCAATCTCTATTCTTAAATGTTTCCAAGTGTAATCACTTAGTCCAAATTTCATCTTAGATTCAGTCACATAATAAACATTTAATTTTCAATTTTTACATCTGAAAATGAATGTTTTTCTTACATTACATGACAGTATTACAAAAACTCCTTCATCATATTTTCAGTTTCTTGTTAAATTGTGTGATCTATTTGGTCTTGGTTTGATTGGGATATATTAGGTTGGGGCTTATCGACGTTAACGGGAGTCCTTTATTAGTAGTTACTGGGCCTTCATAGTATATAATATTAAGGTGTAAATATTTTGTAAGATTATGTTATTCGCATAGATTCCGAGAGCCTCTATTCTAGACTCCGCCTTTCTTACTAAGAAAATTTACGCATCTTCTATACTAGTGTTGAAGCTAGTCGAGCCTCTCAGTCTCTATTACCTAACAGGACCCGATATATCTTTTGCACGATCAGTTGGCAGTGATATCTGGCTCGTTTTTTTTATAAATTAAGTGAGCCAAATTATTTATTTGGCTCACTACTCTTTGAGGTTTGGTATTTTGGCCTTGACAATAAGCTTTTTTACTAACATTGCTTTACTTATAAATTTTATTTTATCTCTTACTTCTTGTTCTGTATTTGCAATTTTCTGGCGTTCGCTTGTATTTTCATTTTACATTTCATGCCTATTCTCATTCTAGCTTTATTTGCGGCTCTTCCCTACCTGATGAGCCTATATTATTTTCTTTGGATTACTGCTTATTATTTGATTACAGTTATCCAAATCATCTATTTCTGGCCCTTAAAAGACTCAAAGTTTATATCCCCATGGTGTTCACTATTTCCGTTAGGTTAATTGGCTTTGCCTTTTGGGGCAATCAATTTTCTTTCCTATCGGGCGGAAGAGCACCAGTCCGTGATATTACCTACCTTCGAGGTGTTTATCACTATCGTCAACTTAGCTATTTCCTCGCCGCGGGACTGTGTTTTGCTTGGCTGGCGAGAGATTTTTATGAGATCATTATTTTATTAGAGCTTTTAATAATTTGTTCATTTGACTTACTATTTCCGACCTTTTTACTGTGTGAACGCAGTGAGCAATCTTTGTAGTAATCTGCCAGCTTTTGTTGTACTCTCAGCTTCATTTATGTAAGCTCGTTGTGATCTTATTGTATTTTGTGAGTTCTCACTATTTACTCTCGAAGGAAGGCTCCTAATCGACAACAAAAGATAATCCGTTGCTACGTATTTCATAAAATACACATTAGCATTCCCTGTTTTCATGTAGTGCATATCTTTAAAATAATCATTTTTCATATATTATTTATTGACTTTCTCTTCATGTAATCTAATTTTGATAGTACTTAATTTAGTTTATTTTATTAATTTAGTGAATTTTATTTATTATATCGATGAGGATTATTTTATTTAATTTATGTAATAATTATGTATATTAATTACCTTTTAACTATACATTCTTTGAAAATTACAAGTCTTTCGAGATGCGCCTTCAAATTACTTTCGTGAGGAGCTAAAAATCAATAATGAATTCTCTCTTCCTGAACACTTTACCAGTTTATCTTTACTCTTCCCTTAACAGAGCTTTGTTTTTACGTTGTCCAGATTTTTTATGTATTAATTTTATATGAAGGAAATAAGAGATTTAGTGGATTTTATTTTTAAGTACAATTTATATATTTCTTTATACCAATACTATACTTTGGGCTATTTATTTGTTTTAAATACATATTATATATACATAGTTTCCCAGTACTTATATATACTATAATCATCATACCAAATACTGTAATTATCTAAGATAAATTGGTGTTACTTAAAAAAAGATCATATTTTCATTTACACTATTGTTGGCCAAGTCTCTGTATCTACTTTAATACCAATAAGACTTGGTAGAGGTATTTTTTATACTATATATACGTTATATTCATTTGCATCGTATATATATAATTGTTGAAATACTCTCTATAATTTGCTCATTTTATAAATACATTAAGATGATTCTAATGCTTGAAGTGTATGACTGTTTGCGATCATGATATCGCTTTGAGTTGAGGAGCCTATATTTAATTGATGATGAATCTCACTTATAGATGATTATCCGTTGCTCCAAGCTTTAATAGTCTACATGAGATTAGTGCCATATACTTTAATATCCGTGTACTGTTGTTACTAAACGAATTTCTCATATTAGGCTCACATTCTAATAGCATTGACTACCTCACATTCTTTTTAATTCGAGGCAATATTAGATTAATCAATCTATAGTATTAATTACTACGCCTGCTCAATACAATTATTTGTATTAATTATTATATGAATTACAACTAATTAAACACACATTTACCAAAACCTTATTTTTAATGTTAAAGTTTCTATCTGGTCCAATTTATATTTTATGTTTTATAAGTTTTAGTCTTACCCATTATCATTTCGTGTGTGCGACATTATTTTGGTATCGTTTTGGGTGTTGGCAGATAACTGATTAGTTTTCTCTAAATATTACTATTTAACAAGATATAATAGTAAATTAATTTCATACTTTTATCATATCATTTTTATCCTTGTTAAATTTTCATTATGTCATTATTCTAAACAAAAAATGTCGCCCAGCAATTTAATGCCATATTTAATCTTAATCGTCCTCTCTCAGTAAGGCATAAAATGGTAAATTTATCTATTTCTTATTATTACTCTATCTTATTTTACGTATGTGATTTAAACTTTCTCAGTTATTATATTAATTAATTATTATCAATATTATTATTATTATATATTATTATTTAATTTATTTTATAGTATATATATAATATATTATTATTATAATTATTATTATTATTTATTTTAATTAATATTTTATTCCACCATTGAAATTATTAAAAAAAAAAACTCGTTGCAGTAGACAGGATGAGGAATCATTTTTTATTAATATTTATTTAATATTTATATTTATTATATTAATTTGATATTTTTATATATATCTAGCATACTCAATAGTTCTTTCTTATTCATGTTTCTGGAAATAATATCTATAGTTATTTTTTAGTGTAACACCTTAACAATAATTTTATTTTCATATATAAGCCCTTAAATATCATTATAGTGACCTCTCTATACTTATTAATTGTTATATGTAATTATATTCTTAGTTCTTTTAATGCTATGTTAGCTTTATTATTTGTAAATAAAGTAACTTATGTATATATTTATATCCCATCCTCTCTAAATTTTGTTTTTGTATCAAAAAAATTATTACTTCTCAACTACATCCTTGCCATTGACACTTAGTTCACAATTATCATGGCTCAATATTAATATTTTTTAGTACATCTTGTTATAATTATGTCACTATTGTTTTTCGTATTATTATTGAATTGGTTGAATCTTGGAGATTTTTTGTGATTAAAATTGTTTGGTGTGTTCTCTTATCTTACGTTCCGGTGGATTGCTACCCTTTATTTTTTCATGTATTTTCATTATTTATTCATTTAGTTTATTTATTTATTTGGTAATTTATTTATAATTTGGTTATAAAGGGTGTAATTAATTATTCATATTGATCATTTACGTTATTATTTGTATACTTATTCAAACTACTTCTGCTCATCTTTATATTCTTATCTTTACTGCTAAGATGTTAATATCTAAACTAAAATTAATTTACTCACTTTTAAGATATTTTTATCTTCAGTTCTTATACTATTTTACAATCCTTATTACGTCTTATAATCCTTAGTAGTCTATTTTTATTGGGAAGCTAAACTCGTTATTTGATTACATTGTTTCCATACTACTCGTTATTTAGTGTTCTCAACATTGCTTCACTATTATTTAGGTAACACTTCTATATTATTATTTATTATTTTATATTACTTGTATTATTAATCATATTATTAGTCATATTAATATTATTATTTTATTTTTTATTATTTATATACTTTTATTTTTTAGTTTTTCTATCCTTCATGGGGTATCTTTTCTTTTATGTCTGGTCTGTTTTATTTTTTATTTGGGGGTGGATCATTCCCGGCCGGGGTGCTCCTCTTCTTGATCATTTCATATACGTCATTGTTTTTTCATGTATTTATTATTTATTTAATAGTTATTCATTACTGTTTCTTTATAATATCTAATAAAAAACGATATTGATTTCTTTTTCTGAATTGTCTCTAAATTGAATACTTTTCAATGCACTGTTTACTTCAGTGAGGATTATTTTAGGTATAAATATATCTCTATTTAAGAATAAATATATAATTTATTTCAATTGTGTTCAATTTTGCTATGAATTTACAATTAATTAACTTTTTGAAGGCGGTATTCTTTAGATACAATAGGATTCATTTTCTTGATAAATCTCATGAAACTCGATCTGTAATGTACATGCTTTTACAACGACTTTTTCTATCATTCAAAGAAATATTTTCTAGACCGCGTAGTAATATCGCACGCGGCGGGTTCATGCGTCGGTTCCGCCCACCTTGGTCGTTTCGCGCGCTTTCGTCGGTCTTCGCGCTCTTCGTTACCGTTTTTCTCGGTCTTCTCTTTCATCGTGATCTACTTTATTTATTAGCTCTATTTTCGTGAATTAATTTATTTATCCTATCTTTCTATGTGGTCACAATTTCTAAACTTTAATTTCATCTTTCTATCCTAGCTACTTGTTTTAATAGTTATTTTGATATCATCTTTTATATAGATTTTATATTTATCAACTTAGTTATAATATTACCTATTTTTATAAATTAAATCGTTATAGATAATTTGTTTGCAAGATTGTAATCCGGTTTAAACACAGCTTTAATTAATATACTTTATATGACTTTATAAGATTATTTATATAAAATGAGTATAATTAGTTCGGATTATAAATAGATATATTAAAAAACTTACTTGTACTTCTCTTAAATATAATAAAGTTTAAAAGATACTGTTTAATCTTTCATGTCTACTTAGATCTACAAGGTTTCTTAATAGCTCAAGCGATATGAAAAAACATGATTTTTACTATCCTTATAAACCAAAAAGCTTCGATAAAATAAAATTCTCTGCCCAATCCTAAGGATTATCGTTTATAAAATCACAAACCGTCATTCCTATAATTTACCTCTTTCATTTCATCAAGAAAGGAAAGCTTTTCTTTCTTATCTTTCTCCATAGTTGTTATTATTACCTATAAATATTTCTGAATTATAAATACATGTTTTTTCAGTTTTGAAAATATAATATTTATTAAAATATATAATAATTTATTATTCATTATTTCTCGAATCTTGTAATAATTACTTGGTAATTACCTTTGTTATATGAATACTATATGAGTATTAGGACCTTTATTCATTACCGGGGTATTGACAAAAGGCTTATCCATTTTAAATTTATAAGTGCCCTATAAGATAAGATATATTTCAATTACATATTATTAGAATTTATTTAATCATATTTTTCAGAATATAAGCTTTCAGTCATCGTATCTGTAAAGGGTGTACGTTTTCTTATATTTTTATTTTGTTGATTTAGCTTTATCGTAGTTGTGTTTTGTCATTAATTATAATGTACATAGTTATAATATTAATATGATCATATTATATAATAAAATGATATATCTATTTAATTAATAATAATAATTAATTTATAAATAATGCTAATGATTAATTTATAATAATACTTAATTATAATAAAAATAATTAATAATAATAATTATTAATAATATATATTAATAATTAACTAATAATGATAATATTTATTATTAAATTAATCAAATAATATATTAAATACATAATTATATATATAATATATTAATATTATATAATAATTTAATTATAATGAATTTCTAGTATTAAGTAATATTTACATTTCATCATAATAATTTTTTAAAAGTATTATTTATGATTATAATAATAATAATAGACATCTGTGTGGTTCATCGAAAGGGAAATAATTCGCTGAGATTTCAAAAACAAAATTTCTCTATGGATGTAGTTGCTGATGTTTAGTGCTATTTCTTATTATAATTCAAAGGCTTTTTAAATTTTAAAATAAACTATAGTATGATTTGTAAATACAATATATTTATGTTTATAAGAATTTTGTGAATAGCAGGATTGTCGACTTATTTTGTTATTTTTACATAATTATATCTATTTAATTTTTTATCACATTGGCTAAGTTTAGAATTATATTATTTAAGTTCAATAGAGAATATATAATATTGTAGTGTATTATGTATTTTTGCTTATGTATTGATTTAATAGTTAAAGAGAGTATTGCTTTATAGTATTAGTATAGGTGTCTGTTTGCCTTATACTGTAGTTTAGTTATTTATAATATCCATTGTTAGTATAAGTAGTTAACTTGTTATTAGTTGTATTATAAATATAATTATATTTATTATATATAGTATATAATTTAATTTTTATAGTTTAATCGATACATATTTTAGTAAATATGCATGATCGTTTGTTTCCTTTCATTTATTATTTAAATATAATATATATATATAATATATTATATTATATATATACTTATTATATATAATATAAGTATTATATATATATATAATTAATATATATATATATATATATTAATAATAATATAAATAATTTATATATTTTATACTATATACAGGTTTTCTTATTATATATATATATATATATATATATTATTTATTAATATTATATGGGGTATATATATTTATATATATTATATATTAATATATACTATAATTATATAGGGTAAATAAATCATTGGGGATTGGCGGGGCGGCAACTTGGGGGTTGCGTCGGAATTGTGAATCGGAATTATTCGTTGCGGTTGGGGATGGGGCGACTCAATTATTTTTGAATTAAGTTGCGGATTGTGCGATTGAATATTTTTGGCAATTACACGCATATGAAACCGGCACTATAAACAATATTGGAAAATAAAACTCTAATTCTATTCTGTTTAATGTTTAAACCCTCCGTAACAGTTTTTAGACATGTTATTTTGTTCAGTATTGCGTCTGGTTTTTATTTTGGTAATCGCCATGTCGTATATCTATATCAACTATTGTGGATAAGTCAGTGTGGTTTTTTTCGATCGTAAAGACTTTTCACTTTGATAAATGATGTTTCTGACGAAAGCATAATATTTCCGGTCCCATACCTACTATTTTTTCAAGTGAAGGTGATATTAAGTGATATGCTACTGTAGTAGCTTGCTAATGCTAAAGTGAACTTCACTCACAAATTTTGAGGTTTGTAGCTAAAGATAAAGTAATCGTATGGTATTTAAATTTTTCATGTTCGGAGTTAAATGTTAATAAGGTCAGAAAATCCTCTACAGCTGATAATATTTCAAGCATACTGATAGGTAGAACTATTCTTACATATATCTATTTGTGATCCACCACCACAACAAAACCACAACATATTATTTATATTATATATTATATATATATATAATATATTTAATATATTATATTTATTATATATATAATATATCATACATATATCTATAATATATATATGTATATTATATATTTATATTATATATATTTTATTATATATTATATATTATATTATTAATATTATTATATAACTTTTTATGTATATATATATTGTTATAGTATTATAGTATATATAATTATATATAATTATATATATATATTATATATATATATATATATTTATATATATATATATTATATATATTTTATATTATTACAACAATATACTTATTATTATTATATATTTAATATATATATTTATTATAAAATATATTATTATCATATATTTATATTAATATATATTATTATATATAATATGGTGGGTTGTTTAAAGTTTAAACCATTTGGTTTAACCCATTGGTTTAAACCATGGTAAATGTATGTTCTTTGTCCCATTCACAGCTATAAAAATGTATTTATTAATGTTTTCTTTAGCATGTTATATGTTTTCTCATTTTCAATGAGTCTGAAGAGATAAATAAAATTTCTGATGATTTTATGATGTAGAAGTGATTTATTATAATTTATATCTTATTTTTTTTATACTAAATAATTATCTTAATTAATAATAATATTATTATTATATATTATATTATTTATTATTTATATATATTAAGATTATATTATATTTATATATTTATATATATATATTTATTGTAATTACATGTTAACATGATTTCTTGTTTCGATCACTTGAGATTTTCATTTTTACATCGTGACATTCAAAGATTATAAAAATCTTTGTGAGTGTTTGGCCAAGGCATCACAAGCTAAATGATGGTAAATAGTGTGAGTTATATTGAAATATATATGGGCTGGAACGCTATAATTCACACGTCCACAGACCAGATTTTATGCAAGTAAAAGTAGGTTATAGCATACAGAAGCTCACTTTTGGATGTATTATCTTGAAGAAGCTATCATAAAACGGTATTCAGAGACAATGTTCAAAGCCAGTTGAATTTATGAATTCATTTAAGAGCAAATTGTCTCCATTTCTAAATTATATTTTGATGATTCCTGTTAGTAATGATCTTATTCATGGTACAGATCTCAAGAAATTAGTGAAGGTAATATAAAATAGCATATTGTTTGCTAACTTCATCACTGCTATGTTGATAGGGTATTTTTACTTTTGGAACTTGTGGTTAGAAATAGTTGGACCCCTGTTTCCACAGGGGTCTATTTTTTTGTATAAACTACTGAAACAAACCCAATCGCCAACACCTTTCTCTCATCTCTTTCTCTCTCTCGTCCTTCTCTCAATTTCTCCGTCTCTCTCTCCTCTTTTACTATATATATATATATATTTATATATTTTATTACATTATTATTTTATTTTTCCTATATTTAAATTTTTAACTATATTATATTGGTGATTTGATAATACATATACTTTTTATATTAAAATTATTATATTATATTCACGTATATATTACTATATATATATATATATAGTATATATATATATTATAAATATATAGTAATATATTTTTATATATATATATATTATACTATATATTATAATTATATATAATATATATATTATTTATAATATATATAACATATACTAATGACTTATAATGGTTGCGTCTATTTAATATTATAAATATTCGAACAATTTAAATTTTTTATGACTGATTCCATGTCACTTTTTTTCTTGGTTTTCCTCAAAAATCTCATCCAAAAAGAAAGTCATACTGAGGGTTGCAACTAAGGATGATTTATTCTTGTCAACTTGGACAATAGCTCAGTGGCCAGACCTAACTGTTTATAACTGTTCTTTATATATTACTTTTCACTATTGAAGAAAAAAACTAAAAAACTAAAAAATCGAGAATGGACCTAGGAACTATTTCCAAAATCCTATCAAGAGGGCCAAATATAAACCAACGCAATGGGTCATCTATGTCCTCTCCTAGATTGACCCACCGCAATGGGTCAATCTAGGAGAGGACCTAGTGTATGAAAATGAAATATCAAACAGTAGCCTAGAAGAAGAAAAGTTCTATATATATATATAATAATATATATATATATATATATATATATATATATATATTATATATATATATATATATTATATATATATATATATATATATATATATATATATATATATATATATATATATATATATATATATATATATATATATATATATATATATCAGGCTTGGGTTTAAGTACATTTTTTCAAGTACTCTAGAATTGTTCAAGTACAAGGTACAAGTAGAATGCTCTAGAATTTGTTCAAGTACAAGTACAAGTACAAGTACATGGTATCAAGTACAAGTACAAGTACAAGTACTTACATGAAAATATATATATATATATATATATATATATATATAGTATATATATATATATATATATATATATATATATATATATATATATATATATATATATATATATATATATATATATATATATATATATATATATATATATATATATTATATACCATATTCCTCATCACATCATCATCATCATTATTCATCATCATCATCATCATTCATCATCATCATTCTCATCATATCACCCATCTTCTCCCCCAAACTGGACGGTGGGGTGCGTAACATGCACGGGAAGTAGAAAAATAGTAGAAGAATATGAAGCAAATAGAAAAGAAAGCCCAGCCTTACCGCCCCCTTTATACCAATTAGTGAGAACTCGTCGCAGTCAAAAAATCCACCCTAGAGCTTCACGGTACCACGATGGACCCTCAACTATGACATCTCGTCAATGTGGGGTTCATTCCTTGGCCCAGGTGGGTTACAACCATACCTCCTCACAAAACCCCGCCATTCACTCCTGTTATGCACCTTTCTTCTCGCCTCTTCCAAACTCACATTTCTCTCCTCCAGGCATTCCTTTTCTGACTCATTCCACTTTTTCTTCTGTCTCCCATCCGGTCAATTCCCAACACACTCACCACTATACATCCGTTTAACCGACTATCATCCATCCTTTCCACATGACCAAACC
>JABUQX010070917.1:0-12500 GCA_015478945.1 Trachelipus rathkii
GATGGATGTATTTTGCTTCGCTCGGATCTGATTGAGAAAAATTCTCGTGTCTAAAGACGAATTCAATTTCTTCTTCATTCTCATACTATATCAGTAAACTTGTTTGAAATATGTTTGTTGTGCAAATTCGTCACAGTGAAAATTCTTTCAGCAAATTAAAGTAATTCTTCAAGCTTCAGTTAATTGATGCTTCTAGTTATGCCTAATTCCTTTCCTTAAGCTACATTCTTGGCAATTTGAAAAATGTCAACTGCTAAACTATTTCTTCCCCATCGACACTTGTTCTTTCGGACCGACCTCCTTGTTTATACTCATATAGCTGATGGATTATATTTTTTCTCAAACTTTTTCTTTTAATTTTTTTTAAAATTTAAAGCAATTATTTTCAATAATTATTCTATTAAAGTTACATTCACTTTTTCTCTAGTTAACACTTGAAAATAAAATAATTATAATCGTGTTGGTATAGTGACTTTTTGCAATTTTCAAGATTTGGTTTTCAAGACTAAAACTCTTCGGTATTTTTACCCTTTCCTTCCTGAAAGAAACTTGTGCTCATTTAAGCCTGTATTGAAATACAATCAATTTATTTTGCAAGCTTTAACACATGCATAAGCGCTCTCATGAATCGAGTAACAAGCCAAAAGGCAAAGAAACAACGACATGCCATTAATAAATAGTGAAGAGCAAATAAAAGAAAAAAAACCACGAAAAATAATGTCATGGCCATAGCGCAGTACTATCTTTGGTCATTAACTCGCAAAAGAAATATTTTCATAATTTAAATAAAATAAAATATAAAATTAACCTTCCTTTAACGAAAGGAAATTTCTAATTACTTAAAAAGGAACTTCTGGTTTTAATGATCTCTTCATTAATTATAATTATATAAACAGAAAAAATACGACAAACAATTCACAGTAAGCCAAGATATAATAATTTTGGGTAGCATCTATAAAACCTTAAGCGAACTCGAACATATTGTTATTTATATAATAATATAGATGTATATATTTAAATAACTGACACTACTACTCTACTAATAATAAATATAATAAATAAAAAAAATATAAATAATAATAATAATATTATAATACATGTTTTAATAATAATAATAATAATTAAATATATAATAATTAATAATAATAAAATATACTAATAAAATAATACAATAATGTAATGTAAAATGATAATGATAATAAAGATAATGATAATAATAGATTATGAGGGTAAGATAATTATATTATACAAGATTAATAATAAGTATGTAAGTTATAATATTATATAATAAAATAAAAAAAATTAGAAATAATTAAAATAAAAAGCATCTATTAAAAATAAATAAGTATAAAAATAAACAAAACAAATAAAAATAATGAAATAAGAATAATAATAATGATAAAATAATAATAAATATAATACTAAAAGATAATAAATAATAAAATAAAATATAATAATAAATTAATAATAATAATAATAATAAAATAATAATAATAATAATAGTAAATCTGTCTGTTGTAAACAAATTGAAAGGAAAAGAAGAAATAAAAATAAATAAAATTATAAAAATAAAATATTAAAAATAATAAAAGAGAATAAAAATAATAAGAATATCATTAATCTATAAACAAAAAAAAAATTAGTAATAATAATAATGATAATGATAATGATAATTTGTATAATGATAAAAAAATATAATTAAAAATAAAATAAATAATATATAATAAAATTAATCAATATATAATAATAAATAATAATAAAATATTAATAATAGTAATAACAATAGTAAGAATAATTCAAAATAAGAAGATTAATAATAATGAATAATATAATATGAAAATAATTAACAAAATGAAAATAATCAGGAAAAATAATCCTGACCAAGATAATGTGTATAAATATCATAAATAAATAATAATAATTAATAATAATAATATATAATCAATAATACATAATAAATAAATAATATTAATTAATATAAAATAATATTATATAATATGAAATTGGAACAATAACCTGTTCTTAGAATAGTAAACATAATGTTTTTAAAGAATTAGCTTTGGATATGTCCCAGTTAATTACAGTTAGGTCAGAAAATAAGGTACCTAATTCTCCAAAATTTATATAGTACCTATCCCAACGTTATAATATATGTATATAATATATATTATTATAATATATATATATATATTATATATATATAATTATATATATATATATGTATATTGTATATATATATATATATATAATAAATTTACTTATTTTTTATTTTTTATTTATACTATACTATATAATATATAATTATATATTATTATAGTTACATATTACTAAATATAATATATATATATATATATATATAATAATATATAAGTTGGAAGATATATGGTTATATAGGTATTGGTCATTCAGTGTTACTTAGATTTACTGATAGATATAGGTAAATATAAAGATTTATCCTAGATAAAAGAGAGATAGATAAGAAAGGAATATAGGTATAGTGGGATTAGTATACGTATATATTATGTATATATATAGTAAGATTATATATATATATATAACTGAAAAAATGTAAAAAAAATACTTTCAGATCTTGGAAATTTTATAAAAGCGTAATTATCAATGTAAATTACCAGGGAGATAAGTTCACATTGTGAAATTAATATTTTTTGTTGAATTTATTTGTACTAAGAATAATAAAAATATAGTTTAGAAAAAATAAAATATTAACTTTTAATAAAAATATTTTTAAATAAAAGGAGAACCGTAGGTATACGACGAACAAAACAGTTTTTTTTTAAATTGGTTTTCCTGTTTTAACACCTTTTTTTTTGTTAAACGAAAAAGCAAAGTTAAAAAAAAATATATCGAAATCATTTTAATGCTACTGGAAAATGTCAGTTTAAAAACGTAAATCACAGTCAAAAAGGACACTCTCATAAATCGTGAAATGTCATGCATATTTTGACATTTTAGGATGATTTACCTCACTTGATTTATACTGAATTTGATAACGCGAATAACCTCAATGTTTAACGCATTAATCAAGAGATACTTAAATTAAAGTTCGTGAAAATTGCAGCTATATTAAAGCTTCTAATAAGTAATTATTGATATTATTTATTGGTTGATTCATTGTTATCTTATTATTCAGATGATGATGCATATATTTTTTTGATAGATTAGCATCTTAGTAGTGAACAGCAGCAGCTCTAGCAAAAGGTGATTATTATTATTATTAGATTAATTTATTATTAGTCGTAACCTATAATTATTTGAATATTAATTTATGATATTAATATTATATGTATTAAAATTAATTAGTTATATAATTTATATTTATATATTTTATTATTATTATTATTTTTATTATATTATTATTAATTATATTAATCTATATTATTATTATTATTTATTATTATATATTATATTTATTATTAATATTATTATTATTATTATTATTATTATTATATTATATTATATAATGCATTGTGTGTAATACAGAAGATATGGAACAGAAAAAAAAAATAGTAGGCAAGATAAGGATGCTAAAGCGAAAATCTTAAAATTTAGTAAATTTTAATTAGTATGTCAATGAAAAGTAACACAAAAGTCTCTTTATATAGTAATTTTTATATAACCTCGACCACCTGGGGCTCAAATTTGTCAATCTTATTGCAAAGATAAATTAACCTCTTAATAAAGAACATTGCCTTTTCTTATTAAATAACAAAAAAAAAAGTATAATTGTTTTATTATTTATTGGATTTACATATTTAACAAAATGAAAGTATATAAGAAACATTTTAAGTATATTACTGTAAGTGTGATATGTTTTATTATGTATAATTAATGTTATATATTTGTCGAGTGGAACAGTTTAATTAAGTTTTAAGAGGCATTAATGTAACTAAAGATTGTTAATACTAAATAACAAATTTCTTTAATCTTCAATATTTTATTCTATTTCTATTTATATGTCTTGATAGAAGCACTAAAAGCTTTATAACCTATTAAAATCTTCCTTAAACACTTAAGTGTAGCTGTCATAGTCAGTTTTTAGTTTAAATATGAAATTATTGTACGAAATATTCAAATGAAAAAAATTCTAAATTTTATATGGATCATGTCAGTCAAACTTATTTAATTAATAACGAAGGGCCTTTAATTTCTTAGAATAAAATAACTGAATGCTATACTCCAAAAATAGAAATATTAATCCTATTTTACCTAGCGAAAAATATAAGTTTTTTTTTTTTTTAAAATTTGATTAAATTTTAATTTAATAAAAGCTTATTTTTTTTCATCTACATGTTATTCTATATTTTAGAACATGATGGTAGAGGAAATAGCTCTCACGTGTCAAGTGGTCGTAATTTGTACTTATCAAATTTTGAATCGTATTGGATGAAAAAATTTAATTTTTTTAATGCTATGTTTAGACACCGGAGTTACAGGATTGAAATGTAATTCAAGGATTATAATATCTGTTTCTATATACACACTCTTCCTTTTTAGATTAAAGAAATATATAACATAGATGCGACACGCAGGTGAAAACTTTAATGGTTAATCCAGTAGGAGTTGCCAAGTGGCTTTAAAAGTGAGGAAGATTACAGCAGAAGAAAAACAGAATTTCAATCAAAATTAGGATGTGATGATAGGATATATACCACATCGGGCAAACTGGGATTGGAGTTTTTCACCCCCAAAAAAATCGTGTAAGACTAACGCCCTGTGCTAGAGCAATACAGTGTATTGAAATGGTTATCAATTTATTTTTTCGATCATCTCCCGCTGCAATTCATTATGCAGTATAGAAAAACAAAAGAG
Organism: Trachelipus rathkii; assembly: GCA_015478945.1. Lineage (NCBI taxonomy): Eukaryota > Metazoa > Arthropoda > Malacostraca > Isopoda > Trachelipodidae > Trachelipus > Trachelipus rathkii. The sequence continues at coordinate 4,831 of JABUQX010070917.1, forward strand.
CGTCACAAAACTCATGTTGTCGAGAGAATAGGTCAAGAGTTGAATTTGTTAGTCCTTCAGTTACCCTTCACCTGATTCACAAAAAGATGGCTGGAGCTACCAACTCAATAGTTGGAAACTACTCAACATAAATGGTAGGTAACTGTGCGAAGAAAAGAATCTTACATAGACTGATAGAACGCAGCTTGTTGAAGCAGATATTGAAATAACAGACATATAAAAAATGTTCCAAAATCATTTGTTGTGTATGGAGGCTAAGAATTTTTATATTTCTAACGAGAAGTAGCGTTAAGAGAACGTCGAAATATATAGAAAAGTAAAGTTAATTGAAGAATGGAAATATCAAGTAACTAAATTTTAAAAGACTGAAGTTCCCTATTTGTGATCACCCTTCAAACACAAAAACAATTCAGGTTAGATAGAATTAAACTCTGGATAAAGTTGAGAAGCAAATTTTAATTTCGAAAGAGGGAGAAGGTTAATTTACAGTGAAAATGAAGAGTTAAAGTCATTGGCCAATAATTTTGCTCAACGCAGTGATGAGGCTCCTCACAGTCAAATAGCCAAAGTAAACGATCCCTCGCGAATCCAAGGAAGCAAATTACCAAGGATAGTTCTCCATAAATAATGCGGCATGCCAGTGTTTGACCTTACACACCAAACTGTATTTGTGTTTATATATATATATATGTATTATATATAAAATATAAGAGTATATATTAAAATAATATATATATATTATATATATTATGTATATATCATATATATATATATTATATATATATAATATATAATATATATTAAACCTGCAAAGAGGGTTATTACAGCACTCTCCTCTGGCCCGAACTACAACCTATAAACTCCATAAAGCCATTTCTCGGGCGCACGTGAATGCCAGTCCCGAGTTAACACCTCAGGTAGGGTTTCGCCCTTTCAGTAGAATAAGCATCTTCTCCATTAGTCCTCTAAGCAAACCTTCAGAGTATCACAAGATCAAGCCTTCTAGGCGCTAATCACCAACGCGGTCCTAGGTAATGCAAGCAAAAAGAACAGGACCGGGCTACCCTTCGCCTCCAATAATATATATTATATATTACTATATAATAATATATTATAATATATATATATATATATATATATATATATATAATATATTATATATATAGATATATAATATATATATAATGTATATTATATATATATGATATATATGAATATATAGATATAATATATATATATATAATAATATATATATATTTATAATATAATATATATATAAAATATAATTAATATTATATTATATATATATAATTAATAAGGATGATAAATAGTCACCAAATTAAACTTTTCATTGGAAAATCTTTATGAAATAGTAAAACAACGTTCGTAAAGCTTTCATTTCCATCAATCCAGCTGAAATAACAAAAAAAAATATATATATTTTTTTGAAACTCTTATTAATACATATTCAATTGGCGATACGAAATTGGCATGGCAACGATGGTAGAATTTGAGCTGTAGCACTCTGAAATGTTACAGTTATCATTAATCGATTTTAAAAACACAAAGCCTTCTTAACATTGTTCGGAAAAATCTTACACTCAAGAAACTTAGCCATCAAAAAATTAACAACAATAAAAATACGACATTAATCTTAATAATAATTCGATACCGATATAGAAATTGGATCACTAAATATATATATAATATAAATCTATTACATATATATATATATACTATATAAGTATATATAAATATAATAATATATATAATATATATATAAAATATATAATATATTAATAGAATATATCTATATATATATATATAGTTAATATATATATAATTATATATATATATAAAAACTACCTTTCCCCAAACTCGTGTAGGGTGCGTCTTCACTGAATAGAAAAGTCATAAAGAATAGCACAAGTGAAAAGAAAGCCAGCCTACGTCCCCTTTTAATAACATATTGTAGAACTCGTCGCAGTCAAAAAATCTCACCCCAAGCTCATAATTGGTATTGAATTGAAAGGACTTTGATGTTTTGCATATTAGGGATTTTTGGAAGAAAGCAGTTTGATGTTATTGCTCATAAAGGGTGAGAGGAAGTGATGTTAAAAAATTTCTATAAGATTTTTTTTTGATAACATTTGCATATTAATCTAAACACTTCGAAAACGTGAAATGTATTTATTTTTGTTGTATGCATGTCATTTGTAGTATAAAAAAAATAAATATAGTCCTAAACTCCCAGTTTCATTAAATTTTTATAATTCATTAATAATTTAATAATACATATATATATATATATATACTAATATATATATATATATATATAATATTAAATATTATATCTATATATATATATAATATTATATAATAAATAATATAGTATAATAATATAATATAATAGATAAAATAATATATTATATATCTTAAATTCTTGTATATACATATCTATTGTTACAATTATTAAAAAACTTGGAAAAGAGGGTTATTATAGCAGTCGTTTCGGATTAAATGCTTAATCCATTTAATCAAAAAATAACGAACAAATAAAGTTAATAATATATTTTAAATAATAATAATACTTTTAAAAAATATTAAAACATTTAAATCAAATAATTATAATCATCAAGTCTTAGTAAATAAAAGATTACTAACAAAAAACGGAAAAGTAAAATGAATGGGTAAAGGAATAGAAAAGAATTGAAGTAATGAGTAGAAAAATGGTAGAGAGAAAAAGAATAGAAAAGAAAAAGAAAACATAGCAATTTGAAGTATCAAAGAAATATTGATATAAGAGTGGTTAAGCTTTATTATAGTGGGTAAAATTAAGTTCGTTAAACAACGTTAAATTAAGAAATAGAAAATTTAATTGATGGATATAAAATTTTAGTAAGATCGTGATGATCTCCGATAGCTAATTTTCTGTTGAGACAATAGGAATATTAGTATAAAGAAAAATTAAAAAACTTTATATACGGCCATCAATGCCAACAGAGTTGGGAAAATTCAGAGGCAAAAAGACATCAAAGTTGACGGTCGTCATTTTCCGACACACTCTCTGTTGAAGCGAGAAAAGCTCGTTGACCAAATCTATCTCCCTGCACATTCCATTCATAAATAATACATTTTCTTTTGACCTTCATAATGAACGGAATCATTATTATCATGATCTACCGGATAATGGGAAGGTCTTCATCATACCTGTTGCATTTACTTAAATAACTTATCAAACGCTGAGTATAAGTTGCATGCCTATATATTATAATGTTATTTTAAGTCATATAATATATATATAAATAATATATAATATATATATTAATATATAATATAGATATATAATATATATATAATATATAAAATTATATAATATTATATATATATATATATATTATATATATATATATATACTACATGCATAGAAATTGTAATACAGCTATAAAATTAAAAAGAAAACCACCCAATCCCTTGATAGAATTCCCAGTACCAAACTTTGGCCTAAAAGAAGATGATTAAAAACATAAGAAAACATATGAGGAAGCAAGGAATTCTCAAACATTTGCGAAAAGAGGAGCACCATATTCCAATTATTATTATTTATTTAAAATATTAAAATATAAATATTAATTTATTATTATTTATATAATATTATTATTATTATATATTATTAATTATTATATTATTATTTATATTAATTATATTCATTATTTCGTGAAACTATTATATTTTTAACAACTCATCATAGCTATTACCATATTTATAGTCCATATAAGTTTCGTCAACAAAGTTAATAACCCAAATAGCGTTAATATTTTAAAACCGAAGCATTCTTTGGGAAGCTTCTAAAAGCTTTCAACAATCTATTAAACCTATCGATTGTTAAACTGCTTTGCATTTTCCGTTGGATTGTGAAATTATTTGATAATAGCTCACTTTTAGGCTAAATGCTCTTGTATTTTTTGGCTGTGTCGTCCGTCTGACAAATTAATTTTCAATACTGAGAGACAACGTGTCGTAAGGAATATTATAAATTTTCTGTCTGGATCAACAATCCAAATACGTCTTTAATTGGTTTTTAGATACAAGAAGATATCTTTGTAATTTTTTTTAATCTTTTGGTCACTCTCTAAATAAATTGTTATTGTAAAACTATTCAATCTATACAGAAAAAATTTTATGATATGTTGAATATATTTACTTATGAATATACTATCAATAATATATGAAATATACCCATAAAGCATCTTTAAATTCACCTATATAAGTGACAACTTTTTTAAAACGACCCTATCATGGTTCTGAACGCGACTTCACCTTTCGTGCTCCGTTAAAAATGAGGTTTTTTTTTACAATGTTTTTCAAATAAAGCTTGCGTATACATCATACACAGCGTACACGCAATAGGCACATACCCTTAATGATAATAGAACTATGTTGCCTCTTTTAAATACAAACATAGTTGGTAGTATATTAATTATCTTGATAGCAACAATGTAGATCATTATATTACCGGCCAAGAATACAACATATATAGATATATTATATATAATATAATATATATATATTATATTATATTATATATATATTATCAGTAACAAATTAAACGGGCTAACAAACGCTCACAGTCTAAAATGTAAGAACAATAAACCCCTTATTGGGTCGAACGCGCACCCTCGTAGTATGCCAAGCGTGTAACCATCTAGACCAACGAGACCAAAAGGAAATCCACCATTTTCCTCTGAAAGATTACTCATCTTCCCAGAAGAATAAGGCACAGTCAATTCTGAATTGACCTCGGCAATCTCCCCGCCCTCTTCTGGGTTCAAGGTCATCTTACAGGGTGCTAATCTCGGGAGTAATCGGTATTCTAGTAACAAATTTGTAAACGCTAACACATATACGCTCCCAGTTCGTAAAAATGTAATTTAACATATAAATCAATTCCTTCGATTTGGGTTTCCGATATCTTTCCGCCACTCTCGCAGTTTAGATTATGTCCTAAGTCCTTTTAAGCTCTCGTCGTTGTCTTAGTGTGTAACACGCTGGCATATCTAGATCGCGAGGGTCGGTTCGAAACCAATAAGGGATTTTAATGTTCTTACCATTTCACTTAGCGTTTGTTAGCATTCTAAATTTGTTACTGGTATTTATGTACTCCCCGAATAGCACCCTGTGTGACCCTTGACCCGAGTGGGGCGGGGAGATCTGCCAGAGGTCACTGTCATGATTGACTTGCCTTAATCTTCTGGGAAGTTGTTAACTCTTTCAGAGGAAAATCAAATTCACCACTTTTTACGAATGCTTGGCCAAACAACTCGATGGCCGCGGGTCGAACCCAATAAGGGAGTTTAATTGTTCTTACATAAATATATATATTAATACATATATATATATATATAATAATATAATAATATATATATAATATATAATATATATTAGTATGTAATTATATTATGTTTGTATCGTATGTATTTATTATGTATGGTATGTATTTTATTATGTATGCTATTATAATATATGTATGTATGAGTATGTGTAAAACAGATAGAGAAGGGTGAGAGCAATGGTCCGTTTCCTATTCATTATTCAGATACTGAGATGGATTGTACTGATTCGCTGTCATCGATTAATTTTCGTAGTTTTCTGAATACATTTCATCTCTCCTCACTGAATTCAAAAACTGTTCTGAATTCGGTTTGTTGTGCAATCGTCACAGGTAAAATTTCTTTCAGAATATAATAATCTTCAACTCATGACCATGATGCTCTTTTATTTCTAATTCTTTGCCTATCACATCTGCAATTGGAAAAATGTCAACATCTAAACCTATCAATATCTTCTCATCTACCCTTGTTTCCTTTCGACGCGACCAACTCCTGTTTAACCATTCGCTGATATTTAATTGTTCCCAAAACTAAAAACCATTCCATTTTTAGGTATTTTAAGACTTTATTTTTAAATATTCCAATAGCTGATAAATACATAACTAAATGCCTATAACGCCAACTAATCATCTATAACACATTACTCACACCATATTAATCGTCGGTAACCTTTTAATAACGGACTCAAACTTATAATTCACCACACAACAGTAAATAATCACAACAAATCACATCAAACCATCCGACAACTTGTTCAACACCTTGGTTTTCCGGACTTGTCACCTTCTGGTATTTTAACCTTTCTCCTAAAAGAACTTGGTGCTTCATTAGCCTGTATTGAAAAATACATACATATTTATTTACACGCATTAACCCACTTACATATGTTTGCATGTATAGATAACAACCAAAAGAGCAAAGAAGAAACTGATCATCCATTGTTATAAATAAAAAGAGAAAGATAAAAAGAAAAAAGAAGCAAAAAATCAAAACGAACGCGATATAAGCTTGATCTGTCTATTTAACTCGCAAAGAAATAGTTCTCAGATTAAAAAAAATAAAAAATACAATTTCCGGTTAACGAAAGAAAATTTCAATTACTAAAAAGAACTTTTGAGGTTCAAAAATTTATATAACGGCTTAATAAAATATTAAAAAGGTAAAAAAATTACGTCAAACAATCCACAGTAAGAAAATTTTAACGGTAAGTAACGAAAAAGCACGCAATCGAGCAATACAATTTAGTTATTGTAATATATAATATATTATATATTATAATATATATATATATATATATATAATATTAATTAATATAATATATATTAATTATTAATATATATAATATATATATAATTATAAATAATATATAATAATACTGATAATAATAAATATGCTACAAATAAAATATATCAATAATAATAAAATATAATAAATAAAAATAATAATAATAAAAATATTAATAAATAATAATATAAATAATAATAATAATATATAAAATAATGAAAAATAATAATAATAATAAAATATAAAATAAATATAATAAAAATAATAAAATAAATCTTAACAAAACGTGTTTTAAAATAGGAATAAAATGTTATCGAAAAATTAGCTGGATTATGCCAGTAAACAGTAGGCAGAAAATAAAGTTTCTAAATCTATTCAAAAATTTATAAATCCTTCGCACGTATATATATATATTATATAATATATATATATGATATAATATAATATATTATATATATTATATATTTATATATAATATTATATATATACTATAATTATATATATTATACTAGATAATATATATAATAATATATATATTATATATATATATATATATATATATATATATAAGAAAAAAACAGACACAGAAGCTGGAATACATTAATTAGGACGTTTCGAGTTTACCCAAACCCATCATCAGCTAAACATAATATTAAAATTATTATGAAAGTTAGAAATTAAAATTACATAATAATAATAAAATAAGTAATATAATTAATATAATAAATAATAATAATAATAATAAAAAAATAATAATAATAATAATATTGTTTTTTCAAACAATAAACAATAATTATAATCCTTATAGCTTTTCAGACAGTTTACTAACGACGGATTCTTGAAAGCTGTTTTACAAAGTTACATAAGCGCAACTTAAATTTGATGGACCTCACTCACATTATTTTTTAATTTTGTTAAATTTTCATTATGTTCTGGGAAAAACATTGTTCTACTGGGGAATTTGTGTTAATAACTCTATTGTGTAAAATCTTGATT
>JABUQX010070917.1:17500-40186 GCA_015478945.1 Trachelipus rathkii
AGTTATTGAGAATTTACCATGAAGTAAATTCTGAAATATGCAATCACAGCAGTTGAGTGAACTGCTCACTCCAGTAAAGAGGGTTCGCCTATTAAAATTAAAGTTAAATCTAACCTATAAGCTTAAATATTAGCAAAATAAAGAAAAATAACTCACCATATATATTCATAAAACAATAGCGCGAATCAAATGGTCACGACTCATGATACAATCCCTCGTCCGGATTCAAGGAAGCAATTATACCAAGAGTAGTTCCCCTCATAAAATGTATGAACTTAAACACACACACAATATATATATATATATATATATATATATATATATATATATATATATATATATATATATATATATATATATATATATATATATATATATATATATATATATATATATATATATATATATATATATATATATATATATATATATATCATCTACATTTTTCCCCAAGACTGGGGGTAAGGTGCGTGCCATGCACCGGAAACAGAAAATTAGTAGAAGAATGTGACACAAGTCGAAAAGAAAGCCCAGCCTTACAGCCCCCTTTATACCTATTAGTGAGAACTCGTCGCAGTCAGAAAATTCACCCTAGAGCTTCACTGACCGCCACGGACTCTCATTATGGCATATCGTCAGTGTAGGGTTCATCCCTTGGCCCAGGTGGGCCACAACCATACCCCCTCAGAAAGCCCCGCCATTCACTAATATTATGCCCCTTTCTTCTCGCCTCTGCCAAACTCACATTTCTCTCCAGACATTAATTTACTCACTCAATCCACTTTTTCTTTCGGTCTCCCAGCCGGTCGATTTCCAACACACTCACCACTATACATCCGCTTAACCAACTGACTATCATCCATCCTTTCCACATGACCAAACCATCTCAACGTACTTTCATTTATTCTCTCATTTACCCCTTTCTTCACATCACACAACTCTCTAATACGTTCATTCCTCATTTTATCAATTCTTCTCACACCCAACACGCCCTACGATTGTCCATCTGAACACATTGAACTTTAGTTCTATACCTCTTATTACAGACCATAGTCTCACTACTATACAATAACACAGGTAACAACATACCCTCATGTAAGACCCTAGCACTCAAGACTTAGTCCCTTTACATCCACCAACGATTTAATTGCACCAGCCAACTTCCTGCCATTCACAACTTTCCTACTACACTCTGCATCATCCGTTCCCTTTTCATCCAACATATATCCTAAATATTTAAACTCAGACACTTGTTCCAGCTGCTCACCATCTAACATAACTTCACACCGAGGATTGTCCTCACTCACAACCATAACCTTACTCTTATCTACGTTTACTTTCAAACCCCTCCTTTTACACACCCTGTCAAATCTCTCTACCAATCCTCTCAAACTCTCTTCAGATTCGCCACACAAAACCAAATCACAATGCATATAATAATATATATATATATATATAGTTAAAGAGTTAGTTATATATGTTATATATATATATATATATATATATATATATATATATATATATATATATATATATATATATATATATATATATATATATATATATATATATATATATATATATATATATATATATATATTATATATATATATATATATATATATATATATATATATATATATATATATCTATATATACATATATATATATATATATAATTATAGGTATCCAGAATTCTTTTTCAAGTATGAAAAAAAATCGTTTCTTATGTGTGTATATAAAATATAAATATATCTTTATATATATTATATATATATATATATATATATATATATATATATATATATATATATATATATATATATATATATATATTATATATATATATATATATATATATATATATATATATATATATATATATATATATATATATATATATATATATATATATATATATATATAAAGTGGATGGACCAAATATTAAATTTCTAAGAAAAAATGGGAATAATTTATATAAATTACTAAAATCACCATACCTAAATTGTTAAATTTAATCGCCGGGCATGAGAGTGAGCAAAGTCCGAGATAATATCTTCAGTTTTTATTTCAATATTTCAATGTATGTAGAGGAGGGCAAATCCAGTAAGTCTTTTATCTCCAATAATATTTCTCAAGTAGGTTTTCAGAAGTCTTAATGTTGAAAAGCTTCTTTCTACTGAAGCAGTAGACACGGGTAAAATTGCCAGTATTTGCAACAAGATGTAAATATTTGGAAATTGTGACTGCGAACAAGAAACTAGTCCGTCTATTGCTGTTTTTGGACGATCTGTGCTGTGATGCCATTTCAACTTCCATAAATCCCATTCTGCTTTTACTAAATCTTCAATTGTGCTTTCGAGATCTTCCTTGTGAAATGTTACACAATATTTTATCTTCTCATATGGTACATTACACCTGCTCGGTATGACAAATTGCAAGGAAGATATAATTTCTTTATGATTTAAAAACCTCTCTCCTAATGCTGATATTAAATCATCCAAAAATCTTATAAAAATGAATGTGCGATATTAAATCTGTGGGTTGGAAGAAGGAATGTTGGGTATATGTTGCATTTTCTTTGATGGCTTCAAGTTTAGTTTTAACTAAAGGACTTACGAGATTTGTTCCTGACTGCGACGAATTATATAAAATTAATTTAACCTCTGCACTTTATATTATTAACAGATATGATGCTTAAAATTTTTTAGTGTCTAATAAATTTCGGGGGGGCCATGGCTAGGGCTGACACAAATGCCCCGTAGATATAAATATATATATATATATAGAAATAGTATATATATATATATATATATATATATATATATATATATATATATATATATATATATATATATATATATATATATTATATATATATATATATATATATATATATATATATATATATATATATATATATATATATATATATATATATATATATATATATATATATATATATATATATATATATATATATATATATATATTGATTTACTTCATACCATAATAACACGACGTCGTTAAATTTATAAAATCTTTTGAGTAAAAGAAATTATTGTAACAGTTTTGTTTTCTATCAAATAAATTATTCTTACAATACATAAACGAAACAGTAAAAATCTTTGTCACAAAATGTTATTTACAAACATAACACTTAATATATTATCAAAGAATTATATATATATATATATATATATATATATATATATATATATATATATATATATATATATATATATATATATATATATATATATATATATATATATATATATATATATATATATATATATATATATATATATAATAAATTACAAGTATTTTTGAATGTACATTCCTTTTTAATTTATCCTTTTAGAAGATTTAAAAAGAAAAATTTATATTAATGATTATTATCTTTTTATTATTCTTCAATTTATTATCTTCGACAGATAATCATCAAAATCATTATCATCAATCACCAATATCAGTAATCATCATCATCGTCATCAACTTTTAACATCATTTCCATCCTATTTATTTTACCATTTTTTTATCCATTCCTCTTCCAAAATTTTTATTATATTAAAAAGAGAGAGAAGCATAAATATCTTTCCTTTGAATTTCATTTCTAAATTTTTTTTCTCCATTTTATTTCTGCGTCTGATGTAGATCGAGTCAAAAAAGTAAATCGCACATTATGCAAATACGAAACGTATTGCACCAAACTCGTATTACACTATAAGATGCGCTTGAATTATAAATGTACCATCCATTCACACACAAGTATATATATATATATATTATATATTATATATTATATATAGTATATATATATATATTATATATTTATATTATATATATATATATCAATAATAAATTATTATTTATAAATATATATATAAATATTATATATATATATTATTTTACATATATAAATTACATGTAGAAACAAATTTATTATATTTATATATTATATTATTATACATATATATATTTACATATGTATAATTACATGTATATAATAAATTATATTACATATTATATATATAAAATCTGACATAGCATTTTCCCAACATTTTATTTGATTTTCCATCTATAAATTATATATATATATAATAATATATTATATTTATAATTATTCTAATTCAGTCCCATTAATAAAATTTTTCGATTTCGTTTTTTGCCTTAGTGGGAAAAGCTGGGCCTAGTTGGGTAGGTCATGATGTGCAAGTTTTAAGAAAACAAAAATATATTTCCGTCTCATTTCGTCCTTGATTTTTTAGCAGATTTTTTTTGCCATATATTTATAATTATGGTATTTCGACTTGTTTTGTACTCAGCTTCTCATTTTATTTCGAAAGTGAAAGAAGGTAACCGGAAATTCAACACAGATGAGGATAGGTAAGCCAATCTTGCATGCGCGTGTGCTCCGCTTATCCAATACAATAACGGGTATTTTTCCTTTACAAGTTAAAAATTGCCCAGATCGTGTATGGAGTATAACAATGATATTTGGTCGTTGGAATAAAATATTTGGTGAGGAGACAAAAGGAAAAGAGTTGCCTGTTGATACTCTGCAGACTGATGGGTGAAGTTGTAGATGAACAAGGGCTAAAGTAATATTGAAAATGTGGCGAAGTGTTAGTTGCGTATATACTTGTCGGCCATTGATTTGCAAAGAAAAATGCATAGTAGAAGCAGCGTATTTTGTCTAGTGTTTGGCGATCCAATGGGGACGTAATGAAATACTTTATTTTTGGTTCGACAAATGATTGCAAAAGTGAAGTTAAATTACGTCAATCAAGTGTATTCAGATGTGGGATAAAGTGGCGATAGAATCGAAAGAATTTGGCTACAGCTCTTTTCCTTTTATTTCGCGCCAACGTGTAGAACAGATGATCAGCACATACAACGAAAAACACAAGATAAAGAAATATTTTGGCATGAAAATATTGTCAACAGCAACTTTAGAAACGAAGCTTAAATCTTCCAGATAGACTCGCAGAAATTGTTCGACATTTCTTCATGAAAGTGTGTTTCTTTCGAAAAATGTTCTTGCCCAAAGCATAAAAGAATCCCTGAAATGGAAAGATCTTTTCTTATAGACCAACGAACACTTAGGCAAAGGTCCATAGGCACAGTTGATTTAAAAACAACTGAAAAGCTGAGGAAAGTCGAAAGGAGAGAGAGACAGAGCTGAACGTTAAAATAACGTTTTTGCTTTGCTACTCATCTAGGCTCACATTTCCTGAACCAGATTCTGACGTGAAATCCAATCCACTATCATTCGATTAGTGAAACGAATACTTGAAGTCATCCACGTCCACAATGACACAGGGAAAAAGACGTCACGATCAAGACGATACCCAGCATTAGCTACGTGACAAACAATATAGTAACATTTCCTAAGATGCATCAGTACTAAATATAAATGATATCGGAAATTATCAAATTAGACCTTACACAGGAGAAAACAAATCTTTTGAAACATAACCACATCGATTTAAAAGCTCTCAGAGAAGGTGCGAAATAATTTTTATCAGACGTAAAAAAAAATTGGCCTAGGAATGAACTACATGCATGACCAATTAAATGAATACATCAACCAAATAATATCATTTATAATTGAGTGTGCTAAATGACATTGAAAAATCTTTAAATGAAAAAGATATCTGAAGGTAGATACTTAATAAATATATAATTAAAATACACTGAACTTAAAAGTAATAAACAAATGCCTGTGAAAAGATATAAGAGCATTTATCGAGGATCTCATCACATACGTAGTTGAAATTAATAAATCTTACAAGTGCAAAACTACAGCTATCGTTGAGGATCAAAAGGTATCGGCAATAAATGACAAAAATGGTTAACTAATTACAAATAGAAAACTAATCATTGATATGTTATAATTTTATATAGAGTTGTATGGATATTGACAATGAAGACTTAAAATTATAAACCACTCTAATTCTCACGTCCCTCCTACAATTCCTACCGGAATGCATGGAAGAAAGCACAGTCATATGCTGAAGGTAGAGCATCAATCTACTTACTAAAAGATGCTGATGACAAAATTGTCATCATATTAACAGCCCTTCTTGATATATGCTTATAATAGCTCAAACTCCCTGACCAATAGAACAAATTATATATAATAGATAATACTATTATATTATATTATAAATATATATATATATATATATTATATATATTATATTTCAGTATTTTATGTTTATACAATTACACTATAGAAAAATATTCACTCTATTGAACAAAAGTTAAAAATTTTTTTTTTAAAAATGCCAATGTTATCCGGAAGTTATCCAAGAAAGATCGCTACAAATGCAAATGTAAAGAAACGATATGGAGGATGCTTGTTAAGAAAACCCATTCTAATTTATGTAGCCAACCTCTGCGAGATCCTAAACATAATGAGTAAGTGAAATACGAAAAATCTTAAAGCTGAAATATCTTTATATTATATAAATTTAATACTTGCTATTTATGGGAAAAAGTGGTATCTAACAGTAGTTGGTATTGAACGACAGATCATATTCAAGTAGCTCAACAGAAGAAGGATAGCCTAGTATTATTTATATTGACTTATATATATATATACTATTATTAATGATAGTTTATATATTATACCAAAATTGGTACTTCGTACATTAAAAATGGTATCTATACATGTAGTTAGTATATAAACGACCAGATAATAATTATTAGTATTGTACAGTAGCTATAATATAATATATAATAATTATTTAGTATAGTTTATTTATTTATTACCCTATATATATATTATATTATATTATATTAAAATATATATATAATGTAGTTTTCTTATTATTGCTTTATATTATAACTAGAAAGTACCTCTAATTACCATTTCTATATTTTATTATATTATCTATTGATTATTCTTATCAACTTATATTAGTCATTCTTTACTACAACTCTTTATATAAATATATATGTAATCATAATTTACTCGCTTTAATAGGCTCTGGAAGTTATCCAGTCAGCAAGTTCAGCAAACACTAGGAAAAGCGGTGAAGATCTACTAGGTTGAAGTTATATGCATCACTACATCTAAGCCATGAAGTATTATATCAGCACTAAAAAGTTATGAACAACCTGCTTTAAAAACAACCCACGTTTTTTTTTTCCTGTATCACTCTACATTTTCGACTGAAACTTATTCAAGCACACCCCATCCACTAAAATAAATCTTGTCCTATCAGAACAAAATGGTGGATTAATGGAAAACGAACATACCAAAAAACAATACTCTGCCAAAAGGATTCTGCATATTCTGCTCAGATCTTTTAAGACTCGTACACTCTCTGGTCGCTCTTGCTTCATTATCCCAAGTTTCTGACTCTATTTGTAAGGGTGTTCTCCACTGACATCTTGGCTTTCCACGTCTCTTTGTTCACATCAGTTAGGTCATTGCAATTTGGCAATATAACGAAAAAGAGAAAGAAACAGGCTTGGTGTACAAAAGGCCAGCAAGCATTGTCAAATATCATAAATTTCTTAATAAATGAAAGTGATTCCAAATGAAACACCAAAATAAAGTTAATTGATTAATGGGTTAATTCTGAAAGAATTAAAATTTAAAGGAAATTGTATATGGTTTAATTTCCAAATTAACTCCTTTTAAAAAAAAAAACCATCTCTTCCTCTTTATTTTTTTAAATGATATACTCTTTTTTTGAAAAACACTACTATTTTTAGGGTTTTTTCTTTAGCGTTATTTTTTGTCCTTATTTGGCCTTCAAAATGGTGGAAAATTATGGAAAAACTGAAGGCGATGGGGGTTTTCTTCAAAAAACAATCTCTGCCATTAACATAAGGATTATCTGACATATAATGCTCAGACTCTCTTTCAAGCTGATCCACAGAGTTCCTGCCTCTTTAATTGAAGGGGTGTTTTCTTCTATTTTATATTTATTTGGTGTTAAATTTGCTATGACCTTAAAACTTATTTTTTTGTTTTTACTTAAAATTTTATTCTTTTATATATGTTTTATACCATTTAAAATTTGCACATATTTTAGGCATAAACCATATTCTATGGTCTAAGCTAAACTTAGATCAAACTAAAGAGCCTAATGGATGTACAAAAAGGCCAGCAATGCTTGTCAAAATATATAAAATCTTCATTAATAAATGACAAGGTATTCCAAAATGAAACAACAACAATAATCTACCAAATAAATCTTGTTGTGAACAGTGTGAATTAAACATTTTTTTGAAATGAATTAAAATTTAACAAGGAAACTGTAATACTGGTTTTAATTTCCTACATAATTAACTCTTTTTAAAAAACCACCATTTTCATCTCATGTTCTCTAATAATCTATTTTTTTTTAAAAAACCTCTCAACACTTAACTTGGTTTTTTCTCGAGGTATTTTTTGTCCTTCACAAACCCTGGTTGATCGATACAATTTTTATGGGCAAAAACCGATACATCAAAAAACAAATCTCTTGCCAATCAGATTCTGACATATTGTATTCTGCTCTAGATCTTTTAAGTTCTATTGATTACTTGGAAGGTCTGGAGAGATGCATGATGCCGGAGGGCGTTTCTGCCAAACGGCTGTCATTTTGAAAAGGGTGTTACTCTTTTTGTATAACTAGTGCCAGCGACATTTGGCCATAAACCCCCGTTTATTATCTTGGTCTAAGCTATAGAAAAGGCTTGGTGTTACAATGTGTTTGCAGCTAAGCATTGTTCAAACTATATATAAATTTTCTGTAAAAATGGAAGGAAAGATAGAGAGAGAGAGGCAAACACACAAAATAAAATATTAGTTAGGGACAATATACAAATTTTTTTGAATCAATTAAAATTAAAGGAAAATGTAGCTATAAGGTATCCTTTACCAAATAACAAAACCTCTTTTAAAAAAAATAAACATATTTCTTTATTTGTTTCTATATTGTTTTTATCTTTCGAGAGAGATATAAACCACATAATTTGGGTTTCAGGTTATTATCTAATTTGTCTCAAAAAATGAGTGGAATAATTTATGGATTAATACGAAAAAACATCAAAAAACATCTCTTGCCAAAAGATCTGCATATTCTGCTCAAGATCTTTTCAAAGCTGTCCACTCAAGTTCTGCCTTCTATTGAAAGGGTGTTCTCTGTGATCATTGGTTGTTATTCCTATACTCTGTTCTATAGCTAAGAAAAAACAGAACTTGGTAGTACCTATATAAGGACAAGCAAGTCTTTGGGTCATATTATTTAATAATATAATTCTTAAAATCACTTATGAAAGGTGATTCAAATGAATCCCCCGAAATTATTTGAGGATTAAAATTTTTGAATGAATTCAAATTTAAAGGAAAATAGGTATTATTGTGTTTTAATTATCAAAATAACTCGTGCGTGTGTTAAATAAAATTAAATATTTCTTATTTTTCTATGTACATTTTTTTTTTGAAAACTACACAACACTGAACTGAAGTGGCTTTTTTTCAATGTTGGGTTTTTTTATATTCTGAAAAAACCTCATTGGGACAATTACCGATTGATACCTAAACTCGAGCTTACACCAGCGAATCCCTGATTCCATAGTAGTGTCCTCTCTATAGAAGACTGTTATTATTAATAGGATATAACTACAATTTCATGTAAATCAGTGGTGTGAACAAATAAATTCATTGATGGTATAATCTGTGCTTTTTTTTCCATCTTACTGCGCTAGACGTATCATGTTCCTCGTCACCATCACAGAGGGTTTCACCTTACCTGAATTTTTATGCAAAATTCGACAGGTATATACTACTTCATTAACAATAAAAATAGATAACTCCCAGAAGATTAGTGAAAACGAAAATCGTCGCTCTCTTAAGGAAAAAAAAGTTACAGCCTCTCAAAGTGTTAAAACTCCCATAGTTTATTACTTTTTTCAATATTGAATTGGAAACAGGTTAGGTCTCGTTTCAGTCTCTTCTATAGTTCAGGTTAATAATATAGTTTTGTTAAGGTTCCATACACGAGGAGAAAATATGTAGCATTAACAAACCTTATCATAACCTGAACTAGGATGGTCCTAAGATTTTTTATAAGAAAGTCTATAGGAAACTTTAAAACTTGAAGGTTATATACTCTTTTTATCCTAAAGAGACTGCTGTATTTTCCATTTTTGACACTAATCTCATAATAATTTATTCTATCAATAAAGCTATTTAATAACACCATCACGACATTTTCAAAGAAACAAAAAAATTATAAAACTCCTCACATGGGGAGTTTTATTAATAACTTTGAGAGGCTGTAACTTTTTTTCCTAAAGAGAATGACGATTTTCGTTTTCACTATTCTTCATTATTATTTTTTGAGTAGCTATATCCTGTGATTTTCATAAAAATCTGGGGTGGCAACCCTCTGGATAACAATTAGTTTTTTTTTTTGTTTTTTTTTTTTTTTAGCTGGTTCAGTTTTTTTTTCATGTTTTAAATATATTTTTTCAAAGAAAAATTTAAAAATAAGCTCTACAAATTTTTTACCAGCAGATTTTTATCTTTTTTATGGGGATAACACTATTTATATATTTTTCTGATTATTGATATATATATTTTATTAATATTTTTTTGATAATTGATAATTTTTTACGATTGTCAATGATTTGATTGTTATAGACGAAATGTATGTAAAGAAATTCATATAATAATACTGTGGCGAATCAAACACAGTACAACTTCATAACTGCAGCAAATGGTGAGGTGGAAGGTTTTTAACCCTCTTTCGTACGGATGCGCTTGGCTTACGTGCATGTGCGGTATGGGCAGAATCTGCCCACACCATATTTTACGGAGAATTTCTTAATTATTGACAACAATAATATAATATCCATATATAGATATTTTATATGTTTTTTTCTGCTTTTTTGTAGTTTGATATGTTTTCCTAAGTTTAAATTTTTTGTTTTAACTAAAATTATGTTTAATAAATTAATTATATAATTTAATTATTATAAAAATTTATGTGGAATTTTTATTCTTGTGTTCATCTTCCCTATTGGCAACTATAAGATTGGCTGTAAAAAAAAAACCATATATACTAAGAACGAAATTCTCTTCAAATTTGATAGATATATCTTGACACGTTAGTAACTAAAAATAATACTGTACTGCAATGTAGCCCAAAGGAAACTCAAAAAAAAATTTTATATTTAGCAAGGGGGGGAGGTATTTTTTTAACAATTTTTATTTTTTTTTTTTGGTTTAAAAAAGGGAATAATCTTTATACTTTTAATATTGCATTTAATGTACTGATTAGGACTTAAAAATACTAATTTGTTGAGTATACAAAACATTCGTACGTCAACAATTTGTAAATAAAGAAATATTGTTAAAGGGGAGTGTTACTCAAAGACTGTTATCCCAAACATGTATAAACAGTTTCCAAGGCACACATAACGGTGTTGGCGGCAAATTAATGTGCCCATACCAAAATATCTTCTATGGCAAATTTCTTAATTTTGTTTAATTTTTGATAAACTAATTTCTAAAATAAATAATTTAACATAAAAGAAACGCGTAAAATAATGTATATTGGAACCTTCTATGGCAAATCATGATCATGGCCAGTTTTTAGCTAACTGCTAAATGGTTTATTCTCAATTAATTTCAGGAGTGCACTACTTTATACGACGAATTATTGTAGCAGGAACGTTTCTTAAAAAGATATGCGTGAACATCATAACAGGAATCCCCGAAAAAGTCAGAGCATTCTAAAATTTCAAAAACAGATGAACGCATTGATCCATGACCCAGTCTGCATATTTTTGATATACTTTTTTTTTCCTTCTGTATAGATTGTGGAATATAGAGATGATTGAAATAGTTGAAAAGGATGTGCAAGGAATAACATTCCATAAATCTACTTCTATCCTGATTCTTTCTATTTTAGTTTCACTATTACCCTCTAACTATTCTTTCTATTCTGCTCGTAGAGGGTTGCCTCAAGTTCATTCTTTCCAATTTGTATAGTGATTGGTAATGGCTGTGTTTTAAGACTGTATGCTTGAATTATTGATTTTAAGTTATAATCATTTTTTTTACTGGCAAGTGGAAATTACTTTTGAAAGCTTTCTGTGTTGAAGAATAACGAAGTGATTTTTGAATCAAAAGTGAATGATATTTATTTATTATTTATAAAATTTACTTTCAAATAAATATAAAACTAACTTTAACGACCTATGGGTCGGACGTCAAACTGAACCCACCACTTTATTCTGGTGGTTGGGTAATAGGAGCCCTATATTTGCTTAATCCAAGGCAGTATCCATACTTTTGTTATTTAGTAATGTAAAAAGAACTTACATGCCTACTCATCTTAATCATTTTGAGGATGCGTTTCGGAAGCCGTAGTTTCATTCCTTCAAACGAATTGTGTGGAATTTTACAATAATTGAATTCACTCCAATCAAAACTCAGCAGGACCAACCATCATCGAAAAACTTTTTCGTTATGTGTTCTACATAAATATAAATATTAGTGAAAGTATGTGCACTGAAAAATTATGCCATTCCATAAACTTCTAATCATACTCAACGAATTGTATACCCTGAGTGTTCTATTAATAAACCAACCAATAACCAGTTTATCAAATCCAGGATAAATAATTAAAAATCTTGTTTAGCATTAAGGGGTACGTTTTTGCTGCAGTTTGGGTTTCTCTATAGACTTTTTAGAATGTAGTAATTCATTTATACTTTCCTAATGTACTATTTATTTAGGTTTTTATACTCGTTATTTTAACTAATTCTAGTGTAAAGAATTGAAATATGCTCATATATCCTAATGGTAATGTCATAATTTCAAATAGTGCAAATTAAAATTCTTATTTTTTTTATTACACTCAATTTGTGTTTCTCTAGAGGGAGGGAACGGGGGGGCTGTTCAATTTTGGCAAGTCATGAATGAAAATAAGATAAACCCTTTTTATTTATCCATTAACCATTTGCATCGCGTATCTCGTTTTGGTAACAAAGAACACTTTCTTAAGAGCAAGGTAATCTGTTTGGAAGACTAACACATTTTTTTTTTGTTTAAATAAATTTTGTCATTGGAGAACGAATTTGCTTCTGTGCATGGGAAAATTTTCTAAATCTTCAAAAGTTTCCCCATATGAAGCGGCAAACCCCTTAAGTTTACAAAACATTTATCTAACCAAAAAATAATTGAACGCTTTAGCCTAGTATGTATATGACCTGAAAGTTTCGTATTGATTGAACAAAAAATAAAAAAATATCATTGAATTTTTTTTGTAGCAAAAAAAAAAAAAAAAAAAAAAATTCAGAAACTGTGGATGTATACTTTTATAATTATATATTCTTCGATTACAATGGAAATTTCGCGTGCGAAAATGCACCTAAAATACGATGAAATAAATATTTTATGTTAGTTAATTTTCGGTATGCCCAACAGTTTTGCCGCTGATTGTGAGAAAACTTTTGAAAACTTGAAATGTTTCCCATGAACAGCGGCAAATCTGTTGGGCATACAAAATTTTCTCTAAACAAAATGGTTATCTTGCCCAATTACTTATCTGCTCTGGGAAAGATTTCAAAGGATTGTATAAAAACTAAGTTAACGTTTTCCTGGTTTTTTCCATGATTTTGAGTTGCCAAAAATTTTCATTTTAGTAAATGATGGCTGTTTTGAAAAACATTTTTAATTATTCATTCATCTGATAGGGAATGAAAACTTTTATGGCCCTTTATAAACTCCGTACGATATACACATTTTTATTTTAGATAAATTTTCTGGTACGCCTAATGGTTTTGCTGCTACACACGGGAAAACTTTTTAAAAATTTTATTAAGTTTCCGCATGAACAGCGGCAAAAAAAGTATTTGGTATAACCCAAAAATCTTATTTTAACACAATACTGTTCTATCCTTATTCTAATTATACACGCTCTGAAAGTTTCGTATTAATAGTGCGGAATTTAAAATAAAAAAAATATTGGCAATTTTTTTTTTTTTTTGAAGAAGGCAAAATAAGAAAAAAAAAGAAAAATTTTCAAACTAATTGACTGGCGATTATAATTCTTTGAGCTACTATCTGATTGGATAATCATAAATTTTACAACTTGTATAAAAGGCGATGATACTGTCACTTCTTTTTTATTGATTTATCGTAAAATTGTTTGTTAACCCAATGGTTTTGCCAGCCCTCACAGTTCAACTTCTTGCATTTAATTTTTTCTTCAGGAAACAAATTTAAAAATGAGTAAAATTTTTTTTTAGCATGAAGCAGCTCCATTTATTCTCGGGAGTATCCACTACAGATTTTGCCCAATTTTGTGCAATTTTATCCACATCCTCTCCTTTTTTTTTGTTTTTCATTTCGTAATATCATTGAATCAGGGTGAGAAAGCAGTTTTCAAGGCAATATAAAACTTGCACTGTGTTTGTTGGATATCTTCTATAATTGTTCTCGATATATATATTTTTTCATTTGAGATTTTAAGTTCTAAATAAAAATATCAAATAAAACAAACTTTATTTTATTTTTGTTTGGGGGTTTTCTTTAAAAACAGCGATTTTAAAATAACTAAAATTATCTTTCCTATATGATTTTAGTAACTTAAAAAAATTTCATAATTTACATACTTAAAGCAGTAAATCAGTAATAATCCATCAAAACTATACCCTCCATAACCTCACCTTTGAATAAAGTGTCATTGATGAGCATCTACATATTTGCTAGCTAAGAGTGCGATTTTTTTATTTCATAAATCATTAATTATTATGATTATTAAGCAAAAAGTATTTTAGTGTTAGAATCTATTCGGCGCGGATTTCGAGCACACAAAAATCTTTTGTTTGGTAGCATTTTCAGAATTGGGACTCAAAATTTCAGCTGTTAAAAAAAAAATGGACAATGGTAATTCAAGATCAAAATATTTGTAAAACTAAGGCCTGAAAAATGCTGATTCATGATATTGGGAAGAAATTACACAAAATCTAAACACTTTTTTTTTTTTTTGACATGTGTCATATTAAGATAAATATTGTAGAGAAAATCTTCCTCTTTCAGCATGTCGTAATGATTATGTCCCAAACAAATTAACAATTAAGTGTTGCTACGCGCAAGCGTCCCCTTAAGATGATGTTTACAAAGAAATCTGAATATACCATATGGGTCATTTAACGGTGATGGAACTGAAACATAAACTCCAGAAACATCATTTGCGATGGGCGGTCCGGTAGTGAAATTAGCCGGATAGCCAGGATACAACGTTCGGCTGGGAAGTTCGAAAAACCCTAGGACTAACCGATATCCTGCTGGATATCCGGACAGTCTGTTATATATACCCAGTATAAACGCAGGTAAGCGGTAATAGCAACCAGCGACTTCCACATATTTTCTGGAAAAAAAATTATTCTTAGTCCAAATATCTATAAAGCGATATGTATAATAAATAAATATTAGAATTAAAATAACACATACTAGATGGGAATTATATAATGTAGCATAAATATAATATAATATGCGTAAATATAATAGATCAATATAATAGAGAACCTAATATCTAACCTATAGATATATTATTTTGGACTTTTAGACTTTTTTATTCAGACATATGTGAGTCCTGTGCTATACCCTTACCGCCCACATATATATATAATATATTATAAGATTATACTAAATTTGTTTAACATACAATATTTACATTGGACATAAGAATTATTTCTTACTATACCATAAATATGTTTTAATTAATATTACACTAAAGAATAAATTATATATTTAACTTATATTTTTGGTTGTGGGGCTCACCTATTTTCATGTTACTATCACCCATTTTGCGGTGTATCACTGTTACATTGGATGTTTAAAGTATGAATTAAGGGGTGTTAGGAATTATTATAAAACGATTCATTATTATTACTAAGGAGGATGGGATATGTTACGTCCTTGGTGTCCTGTTCACCACCCTGCATAATAACAGAAAACCGTGCACGAACAACATGTGACATGTCGATGGGATACATAATGTTTTTTTTATGGGCTTCTGTAAAAAATGCACATATAATAATTGAGGGTATATGGGTTCTTCCTTTCGGACCATTTTTTTTCTGATAGCTGTTGAGTTCTTCGATACTCTCCTAAACGCAAAATATGTACCTTTTTAAGCTCATATCCTAGACTTTCAATGTTTAGCTCTTCTAAACTAATATGTTATTTTAAAAAACCGAGGTGAACACAATGGTGAAAAGGCTTGAATGAAAACAATTGCGTGTTTCAAAGACACTCATAATATCAACATGTAAATGATAATACAAAGTTTTCGTTAATTAGTTGTCATGAACAATTTACACTACTATGTAATATATTCACCCCTATCTCTATCTAACCATGCAAGAAACGGAGGAAGAAGAATGTCAGGTTCGTTTCCAACTTATGTACATCCCACAGTATTGTCTAACAAATGTTCGAAGACGCCTTTTCACATCGACAACCACACACACGCGTCCAACACTGACATGGCCTCAAAACACACCTCTGGTGTCTAAGCCGTTCATTGCACTGCCTAATGGACAGTGATAGAACAACACACGGGTTCGATGGTTCACTTCTCTCACATATTGCGTCAATGGTGGTTATCTTCGTTCCACGGGAAGATCAAATCAGGGTGACGGTTACTGGGTCCATTAACCCGCCCAGCGTCACACGGTATGTTTTTGAGATACCAAAACAGAGAAAGTAGTCAGGTGGTGTTAAGTCGGGTGAACGCAGCAGGCCATGTAAATTGACCAGATCTTTCTGACCATCTTTCCGCCTCAGGGAAAGATTCTGGGCGTCGATGGTAAGGATCTATTGCCCGACGAACTATAGTCACATTATGTGCTGCCACTCTAACCATGCATGTATAGTGTCATGATATTCTTCGTTGTGTTCCTTATCATAGGTGGATAACTTAATACTCTAAGAGATTTCAACAAGGAGGAAGTTTGCGGGGCACTTGCAGGAAACGCTGGAGTAAGCGCTGCTCCTAACTAGATCACAATTTCCCAGGACTGACCAAGAACTAATAGTTTGCAATATCGAGTGAGTATTAACCTATCTATTGTGCGTATACCACGTAATCCAAACTTTGACTTTGTATGAGGTATGAAGACCAATATGTGTGAAAATCGACAGCTCATGTGAATGTTAGACAGGGGGGTTTGTTTCCACACCCATGTCCTGAAGTTCCACACTGTTATAACATTACCTTCTTTTGGTGGGCTTGCGTATTGGTAAGAGTGCGAGTGCATCGGTCCAAGTTGTTTGATGTAGATTTTTTCCAATAGGAGGTCTCGGTACAGTTGTCCCCAGTGTTTATAGTAGGCATTAATCATGACAGCTAGGGTATACCCGTTAGCCGCGCCCTTGTTGGTCTCCATGACGCAAACGATGTACATTGTATGGCCTATTTGGATACATGTTGTATGCAACATGAGTCGTACGTATGGTTTCCTTCGATATTGCCAAGACCGAACTAGCCTGGCGTAATGAGGACGTTGGATTTTCATGGGTGTATAGCAGAACTTCCAGTTCGATGTCGAATATACGGACACCGACCCCCCTCACCGTATGTGATGACGTGGTCCCTTGAAACCGTCTCTTAAACTCATGGAATGCCCAGATGTGCCTCGGCGTGTCCTTACGATGTGGATCACGTTGTTCCATATCTGCTAGACGCTCTGCGAGCCATTCCTGTTTGCCACGGGAATGTACCCCCAACCATGTCACAGCTTTTCGCTCTGCGTATACTTGGTCACCGTGGCATGTTTCAAATGTACAGTATAGCTCTGACTAAACAAACCAACTCTGAAGTTATACGTTTCTAACACTTTATTACGCATAATTCATAGGTTATGACATAACCTCCATATGATAGCTGTTAGGTGGTTGTACACATTCACATGGCCCCGAAGTAATTTTATTAGCTACATAAGTACATTATCAATGTAATCTAAGGGTATGCAATTAGTAATTTTAATTTAATTCCTTTGTTTGCTGTATCGATATTTTTAAATACTACTGGATATGCCTATTTGTATTATAACCTCCTAATTATTTCAGTATTGACACGTATTTCGGCTTTTGTAACCACATGATATTTACGGAGGAACGTCTAGTTGTTTTAATGAGCGATAACACATTCTGGAAGAAGACGACAACAACGACGAACAGCCAATGATGTTCTCTTCGTGCAGCCGGCCACCATCATTCCCTTTATACTCATTTCACAGAAGCATAAAAAAATATATCATCCCATTCGACAACTACAGTACCTCGCATGTTTGGTGCGCCGGTTTCGCTGCGCTATTGCGCATCGCGCAGACACACAGATCACTGACCCGAAACGTAACATATCCCCATCCTCAAACTTAATGATTAAATTATTACGAACTTATTAATATTCTTCAGCACTATTTTCATGCTTAAAGCATCCCGTACGGTGAACCTGCTGTAACATAACTCGTGAGAACCCTGTTATAAAAATGATATATAATTATAATATATACTATATATAATAATATGATATACTATATATATATATATATATAATAAGTAAAATAATTATAGTAAATATCAGAGGTGGGCGTTCCGTAATTTAAGTCCGCCAAGTCCGCAATTCCGGAATACCAAAATAAATTGCGTAATTTGCCGATAATTTGAAAAATGTTGCGGAATGGCCATTGCAATGCCTATATCATTCCGCAATATAATTCCGCAATTCAGCAATTAGAGGACTCAATAAAGAAAATTGTGGGAATTCAGTGGAATGCAAAAAATTTAGTCACAAAATTTTGGCCATCTTTTGTACCTATCCGGCAGCCAACACAGCGAAAATCGGCTATTTCTTTGCATTTAGTATTTTATTAAAGTTTTGTAAATAAGTAATAATTAACAAAAGCCTTGAAAGGCTTAAATTGCATGAATAAAAGTTTAAAAAATCAACAATTTATATCTTTTTTACTTTTAAAACAAATTTCATAAGCTAAGTTATAAATGAATATGAATTTATGAAGTGTCGCCACATATTAAATTTCAACAGATAAAATGTTTTGGTCACAGTAACATCAAGATGAGTGAATAAAATAATAGTAACACAATAACATTGGTGACCCAATTAATCAGAATATCTGAGGTATACTATAATATTATAATATAATAGTATGATATATCTATTATCATATATATATATAATATATATATATATATAAAAATAATCTAGAATATATTATAGTATGATATATTATATAATAATATCAGTTAGTATATCATTTTCAAATTTTTTGATATTTCCCTCCAAAGCCCGAGGAAAGACATCTACCTAGGGAAGTAACTATCCGGTTATATCCGGCGGCCCGGATAACAAAGACTATCCGGACTGGATAACCCGGAATAGCGTCCCAAAAACTGGCCGGCATAACGGCTCCGGCATTAACCGGATAGATTGCCCAAGCTGTGGATTATCCGGCACCATCCCTACTTTAAAACTACGTTAGGCAGTGCAAATATAACGAGGAACAAGCATATAAATTAATGTTGTTTCCATATGAGATAGTGCGGTAAGCTTCAAATTTCTAAATGGGCTGATGAAATGTACCAATATGTGATTAATCACATCGGACTTGCTCCCTATTAATTCTTATCACCCTAAGAAAGCAAAGTCACAATAACCTCTACTTTGCACTGATAAGCTCATTCTCTTAAGGGCAGACGTCCCCGCCGCTATACGGCGTTTCCCTTGAATAAAAAATTCAAAATATTTTGGTTGCTGTCTCTTTCTAAGAGACTTGATTTAGTTTTTTTGCTTCTACTAGAGTACCTCGGAGCATCCAATGTGCTAGTGGTGGAATTGTGGCCAATTATAGATTGGACCTGCGAATATTATTTATCGACATAGGAAATGCACGGAACAGGTGCAGGATAGATAGGAGGGTTTTTCTATACAATTAAGCAAATTTCTAGTGGAGAATTCTCAAAGACAGTGTGACTTTTCTACAATGAACATGTGCAGCAAGCTATAAGATCTCACTGAAGATCATTCCAAAGTCTCCAATATCAACTCAAAAAGTGACAAATGTAAGAGCCTGCCCCAATGCAGGACAAGTAATGAAGAACATACCTCAAAGAGGTCCAAAATGACAATTCCAAAAAAGAAGAAGAGAATTGAAAAGGATTGAACAAGAGAAGAAAATATTAAGCCCCATTGCACAAGATCATCAATAAACTTGAAAACCAGAGCAGAGAAGATGTATCATAAAGATCTGACAAGCCTCTATGACAGAAAGAAGAACGCTAATAAAAGATTCAAAAAAATTACAGACCTGGGCCTGGATGAAAAACAGTTAGACCTAAAGTCTCGCCATGTCTAAAAGAAAACTTTTGTGATAATCAGCTATCGGCTCGTTATTCCGCTACCCAACCGCTAAGGCCTTACTTAATGAGGATACCAGCTTTTAATTAATTATTTTCTTTTTGTAATACATCATCATAAATAAACCTGTTTACTTTTGGAAAAAATCAAAAAAGGCAGTGCATTGGAGCGGCCTACGGGGTTTTTATGTTCTACATATATTACTTAAAAAAATAATAAATATTTTTTAAATTTCATGCATGTTGAATGAACATTTCTAAAGTAACAAAGATTTCCCCAGATAATTTAATGAGTAACCATGAGCTGCATATAGATAGTGCCGCAACAATGATTAATAGTTACTTTATTGGCGGACGTAGATACGACCCAACATCGAGCGATACAGCCAAAGACAGTAATGAGCCACGAGAATGACTAGACGATGACGTCGTTGGCTACTACCGGAGTCCACGGGAGCATGCGGAGAGATATAAGTTCTAGTGTGCTAGAATACTTGGTGCGTACAGAGTCGCGGGAAGAGATTAGCACAGGTGAATACTCAGAAATTTCAAAAATTTTCAGTGTGAACCATATGTTATTGTGACGAGCCAAAAGAATGTTATCAGGTATAAGATTAGCCTGGGGCGGCCCCTACCTACATAAGGCTGGCTGACCTACCGTTGACAGCCAAGAGTAGAGAGCACGGCCAGATGGAGTGATGTCAGCATGAGTTAGGCCGGTGCGATTTTGATGCAGCGGCATGTTCAGTTTAGGTAGCTATAGAACGTAACACTCATCATCGTGGGGCACGGATTATTGATATACACCACCCACACCTCCGATAGGCCGTAATTAATCTTCACATATCAGTTTTTAGTCATATTTTTTTTACACAAAAATTTTAGCTCTTTTTTTCTTATATTGCTATTATATGATTCTACCACTAAAATTTGGTTGGCTAGAGGAAATAGAAGAAAAATTGAGAGGGGCTATAGCCCCGAAAAAGAGCTGTAGAAACAAAACGTTCACGCATCATAGATTTACTGACGGAAAAAGTGTTGGAGGCGCAGCAATAACTTTGCCCACACCGTACGCGCGAGGGTTAAGCCTCCCATTGGTTTGTTAGTGAAGCGTCAATGTGATACACTCGCCACAGTTCATTCTAATTTATTGTATCGAATCGCCTGCAGTGACAATGGTACTCTTCAGTCACACAACTCCTTGACCCCTCAGAACTCCACCATTGAAAGTTAGAAGGGCAGCAAGTTTAGAGGTAAAAGCGCAGGAACGCCAAAAAACATACCATAAAGAGGGGGAGGAATACGTGGGGCAAGCAGACGCTGAACCTCTGAATGCTAACCTTTGCTGTTCCTTTCGGTCTGAATCAGGCTACAAGAGGCCAAAGACAGATAAAGATAGCAAGAGGAACAAATGGAAACCCTATCCTAAAAGCGTGAACAGAATAGGAAAGTTTAAGGGGTGAGTAAAAGAATCCTCGCAAAAAATATATATAGCATCGGGCGGGGTGACCGGGCCCGCCTCTTTAGGAGGGGTGATTCGGTCCACTTCTAAATAAAAATAAAAAATAAATAACAAAAAAAAGAAAAAATTCCGCTCATTTAATAGCCAACAAAACAACGGTAGTACTCACAAGTTTTATTTAGAGTTCATCTTTTAATTCTACGGAAAGTTTTATATTTTTAAAAAATGTTAGAAATTAGGGTACACAATTTCCTCCTTAAAAAGAATTTCACTTTTGAAAAAATGTGAGTTTTTTTTTAGCTCTCGTTATTAAAATGAAAAAAAAATTGTGGTGGTTTTAAAATTATTTTTTCAGTGAAATACACTCGTATGTTAGCTTTAAACTGGCAAGTAAATTTTGAATCCAAACAGTATTAGTGCAAATTCACGGGGCCTACTTGGTCCTGATTTTCACCGCCCGTAAACTGATGGAGGGGTCGACTCGACCACCAATTGTTTTTTCGTATTTTGACGTATTATTTGACATTTTTATTATGTATAATTAATTTAAAAATATAAATAAATTAGTTCTTATATTAAGTAAAATTAAAATAAACAAATGAATTTTATATAAAAAAATACAATTTCACCAAAAAGTGTCAAAATTTTAATGGTTGAGAGGGGTGAATCGGACCACCTTATTTTTCATTCTTATTTTATTGTATATTATTGACATTTTTTATTATTACTCTTTAAACGAATTTAATAATGATAATAATTATTTTATTAAGTAAATTAAAATATAAAATTGAATTTGCGTCATGTAACAGGGAATTTAAAC